>VXCM01005653.1:76441-86441 GCA_014773175.1 Lucifuga dentata
GAGAGAGAGAGAGAGAGAGAGAGAGAGAGAGAGAGAGAGAGAGATTGGAGTTAAAGTTTGCGGTGATCTGTCAAGACAAAACTTCCTCCTCTGAAACCATGACAATGTGAGTCAGCCAATGTTAAGGTTTCTCTCTCTCTCTCTTGCCATCTTTTTTTCTCTCTATTCACACTGTATGAAATCAGAGAGAAGCAGATATTTTTGACCTGAGAGCAGAAAAATTCCCAGCAGCAGGATTTATTCTCCGCCGTTATCTTGTCTGTCATTAATATGAACGTTAGTGAAAGATCATTTCATCCACAGATAATTCATTCACAGCTTTACTCATCCTTTATTTCGGTTAAAGTTCACTGGACTAAGTGGACTGAACACACACACACACACACACACACACACACACACATACACATTTTCACACTCAGGTGAGAAGTGCTGCTTCACATAATTGATGTTTTATGGGTGGTTTTTGCTCCTGTCACATTTTTATCACTGTGGCTCATTTTTCACTGTAGCTGCAAGTCCTGCAGCTCTATGGAAGCAGCACAATCATGGCTATATGTAGGAAGAACTCAGAAATGTCTTTGCAGCATAACACAGTTATAATGTCATAAATCATAAAAAAACGTAAGTTTAATTTCTTTGATAATTTATTTTAAAAAATTGAAAAAAGATGTAATCTATGTATACAACATTTTTCCAAGTGCTACCAATACTGGAAAGATAAAATAAAAAAAGGAACTATACATACTGAACTATTTACATTTTTACAACCTATAATCTTTCAGTAGGCCCAGTCTGCTGTCTNACTATACATACTGAACTATTTACATTTTTACAACCTATAATCTTTCAGTAGGCCCAGTCTGCTGTCTGCATTTAGCCAATGACTGGCTGAATTGTTGTCATGTGACTGTTAAAGAACACAGAGGCGCTCCAGGCTTGCTAGTTGCGGCAAAAACGCAGAATTTGTTGCTTTTTTACAGAATTTGGATTGTACAAAGAGTTTACTTTTAGTGAATTTTTAAATGAGACATTTATAATAAAGTGATTTTGAGGAAATATCACTATTCTAAGTTTAGATTTGGTTACATTTCCTTACGGAAGTGTCAGGTGCACATGGTTAGTTCAAGGACCGTTGGAAATTTGAAAACCCAGTGATAATTTTGATTTTTAAAGTTTCTGGCTATGACAAATAGTGTAATTTTGGCGATTGTTTAAAGAAAACATGCCTTTCAANTTAAAGTTTCTGGCTATGACAAATAGTGTAATTTTGGCGATTGTTTAAAGAAAACATGCCTTTCAAACCTGCCGGTGGGTTTTAGGGTCCAGAAAACGCAATGCAAAAGAGTTAGCAGGTGAAACATTGAATTTTAAGGTGAGTGTATCACCTGAATTTTTGATTATGAAAGATTGGTGGATTTGAAAAAAATAACAGGAAAACAAAAAAAAAGTTTTTATGTTTTATACAAACTCACCGGTATGGTCCTTTAAAGCTCCACAAAGACTTAATCTAGATATAATGATGATGTTTATTAAAATAAAAATCAGTTTCTGTTAGTTTTTATGGCATCTTCTCGTTGTCAGTTCAGCAGTCGCTGACTGCGTGAAGCTGCTGCTCGTCCTTCAGCAGGACGTTTTGCTGGTCGCCGTGTCGTTTCTAACCCACTGTGGATTCTTCCACAGGCAGAGTGGAGAAACAGCTCAGCCTGACCCCGTTTCCCTGCAGGCCGCGTAGAGCTCCTCTCTGAGGACCAAAGGAAACGGGGGCAGGGGTNCCCCGTTTCCCTGCAGGCCGCGTAGAGCTCCTCTCTGAGGACCAAAGGAAACGGGGGCAGGGGTGTGTGCGTGTGTGTGTGCGTCGATGTGTGTGTAGCTAAAAATAGGGCGGCGTGTTTGAGTCACACGGTAGGATCTACTTCCTGTTTTCACTGTCCAAGTTTACTTCTCACAGGAAGAGGGGAGGAGGGATTCCTGCACAGGTAACCCCTGTAGCTGAGTGTGTGTGTGTGTGTGTGTGTGTGTGTGTGTGTGCGCGTGTGTGTGGTTTACAGTACAACACAACACAATTATGTCAGGAATGCAAGCTGAAGGAACAGAAATTCCAGAGAAAAACGTTTCTGTGTCGGCAGCGTTCAGCAGCAACGAGGAGGAGGAGTTTAAAGTTTTCATTTATTTACTTATTTAAATTTGGACAATTAATTCACATGAATGAGCAATAAAAATGTAAATTTATCAGATCATAGCTGAGGTCAAAGTTGACTAGTTTTCATCCATATCTCACGCTAAGATGCTAAAATGGCTTCCTGCAATATGAAAAGCTGAAAAACACAATATGTTACAGAAAAACAAACTTCTTCAACACTTCTTGTTGTTTTTCTGTCAAAACTGTGATTGTTTAAAGTTTCTGGAATCTTTTTTTTTGTTTTGGCATGTGCTCTCATTTATTCCTGATGGGGATTCCTGCTGTGTTTTCTTTCTTCTCTGCTTACTTCCTGTTTTGCAGAGGTGGTCCGCCATATTGTAAACATTACTGAATGTGTGTGTGTGTGTGTGTGTGTGTGTGTGTGTGTTAATGCTTGTAAAATGCGGATGGAAGCTCTGCAGGTCCAAACGTGGCAACAGAAAAGTTCATTTTCAGACACTGATGAGCAGAATAAAAAATAAAAGTGTGTTTCAGACTCTATTTTGCATTTTAATACACTTTAATACGCAGAAAATTCAACCATCGACTTTGCTGCAGCACCGCTGTGCAAACTGAGTGAAAACAGGTTATTTGAGGTTCCGTGTCTTTAAATCTCATTCATAAAATACCTGCTCTGTTCTTAAAAGAGACCTAACTAATCTGTTAAACTAATATTTTAAAATCGTAACCTAACCAAGAAAATTCAGTTCTATAAATGAATGAAACTTTATTAAAATTATCCAAAAAAAAAAAAAAAAAAAAAANTTTTTTTTTTTTTTTTTTTTTTGATATTCCAAAATCCTTATTAAACAGTAAAAAGCTAAAATACGTCCATATATCGATCTAATTATCCAACATGTATGTTATAAGTCTTTTATGTTCTTCTTATGCTAATATGAGCAATTCCTAAATTAGCTCCTACAGGCGATCTGAGCACCGTTATAAAAAAAAAACAAAAAAAAAAAAANAAAAAAAAAAAAAACGCCATGTTGATGTGATGCACATTTCCTCAGTACATCATATGATTCACATGTAAATTTGGGGCTCAGCAGACAGGAAGTAGAAATCTTTATCTGTGGGCGCAGATAAAAGTAGAAATGCTGATAAAGTTCGTACGTCATCAGCATCTCGTGTCGCCGTGCGTAAATCTCCTGTACCTCACCGTGACAAAATCAAACTTCATTTCCTCACAAACAGGATGAGAGAGAGAGGAGAAAACACCCGTCATTCTTCACACACACACACGCACACACACACACACACAGGGACACTTTCTGTTTCACGCTTTCAAAAGCAGCATCACAGACTTGAACACACACACACACACACATGCACACACACACACACTCACACACAAACTGACTGTACTGACTGGGAACACAGCGTAGCAGTCTTAAAGGACCATACTGGTGATTTTGCATGTTTAAACCCAATAATGGACAACAACAGTGGACTTCCTGTTGAGTGAACGCTGGCGTGTCATGGCCGCCGCTGCTGCTGTTTGTTTCTGTTTGACGGACAGATGATGAGAATAGTTGTGCGTGATGTAATTACACACATGGACATATAAATGTTATACAGTTATAAGATGATGTGGACTGTTGCCTATAAGGCGCGTGCTAATGATGTTGAAATGTGAGGAGGGTAGGTGTAAAAAGGTGTAATGTGGTGTAAAAAGGTGTAATAAGGTGTAATGAGGTGTAAAAAGGTGTAATGAGGTGTAATAAGGTGTAATAAGGTGTAATGAGGTGTAAAAAGGTGTAATAAGGTGTAATGAGGTGTAATGTGTAATAAGGTGTAATGAGGTATAATGAGGTATAATGAGGTGTAATGAGGTTTAATGAGGTTTAATGAGGTTTAATGAGGTGTAATAAGGTTTAATGAGGTGTAATAAGGTGTAATGAGGTGTAATAAGGTGTAATGAGGTTTAATGAGGTGTAATGAGGTTTAATGAGGTGTAATGAGGTGTAATAAGGTGTAATGAGGTGTAATAAGCTTCAGCCTGCACCTTTTTGCTGATCAGACTTTTTTTTTATTTGTTATTTGGGGTTGTGTGTTTTAGAGGTGTGTTTGTTGGGAGCATTCACATATTTGTTTTATTTTGTTTTTTGATGCTACAGACTACGACGGCGTATTAGGACCATATGAAGAAAAAAAACATGAAACATTATTTCATGTTTTTAAATGCACAAATTTGTGAGTTTAAAAACTCGCAAATTTGCATGTTTTTAAACTCAAAATAGGCAGAATCACCGCCTTACGTTGTGACTATATGTCTGCAGTAATGACCTTATTAAATTATACCTTATTAAANCACCGCCTTACGTTGTGACTATATGTCTGCAGTAATGACCTTATTAAATTATACCTTATTAAATTTAGAATTTTTAAAACTCAGAAAAATAAGGAGAAACAGGGAATCAGAATTAACATCTCACATTGTGGCTATGCTGCAGCTTACCTTATTAAATTATACTTTTCCATCAGATTTAACAGTAAAGAAATACTTTCAGCACAATATCATGTATTAATAAGCATACTGACTTTTAAAACTGATAAATTAGGTTGTGACTGTGTCTGCAGTACATGACCTTATTAAATTATACTTTTCCATTGGATTTAGCAATAAAGAAAATTGTGCTTTTAGCGCAAAATCATAAACATACAGACTTTTAAAACATAAGGCATAAGGACAGCATACGGACTTTTTTTTCCGAGTTTTTAAACTGGCAAATTTTTATGTTTAAAAACTCGAAATAATGCCCTTTTTTTTTCTTCATATGGCCCTAATACACCGCCGTATTACTGAAATAAAGATTTTAAAAAAACCTCTGCTCATAGTTCTACTTTACCGTGTTCCTCCTCCTGCTGCTCGGCCGGCTGTGTTTTCTCGCCTCCTCCAGACCTCCGCTCCATCCCCTCATCATCAGCAGGTCTGCTCTCGGTTCAGGACTCGAATCTCATCACCATGGGTGGGCGGGGCTTCTTTCTTTCTCTCTCTGCTCCCAGATTCTGGAACTTTCTTCCTCCACAGCCATCAGCTGGATCTGTTACACGATTCAGAACTTCCGTCAGAACTCACCTTTTGAAGCTGCTGATCCTCTCTGAGTCCGTGTCTGTGTCAGGATTCTGTTTACTCTGATTTTATTGTGTTTATTGTTCTTTTAATTCTTGTGAGACGACTTAATAAAATGTATTATAATTATTAATAAATACTACCTGCCAACCATTTTCTGAAACATAAAACTAGATTTTAGTTTTTGTGTTATTTTGCTAAATCTCCTAATATTTCAAAATCAAATGTTCAGGTGACACACACCTTAAAATTAAATTTTTCAATTTTTACAGCTTTTTGCTTGCAAACACAAGAGACACGACTCAAAGTGTTGTTTGCTGTAACGTCACGCTCAAAACCTTCAACGTGGCGAATCGGCTGTTTTTCTGTCGCAGAACGCCGTCCTGTTTGATAAAAGGGTCAAAAATCATAAAGAAAACAATGTGAAAGACGACAGACTTGTGGAGGAGGATGTTGCTATGACAACGGCGGGTTGATCATCAGCTCATGATAATCCTTTAATTCCTGAATCTTTATCTTTTGCATCTTTCTTAGTCGTGATGCACGCACAATCTCAGGTTTTACCTTCTTTTGTTGAGGAAAATGACGACAAAATCATCATGATTTGATGTTGACTCCTTTTTTTTTTTTTTTTTTNTTTTTTTTTTTTTTTTTGTAGTACGTTATTTTGGGGGCTGTACGTATATAAATATTCAGTCATGTCATGCTTGGTGTATTTGTGTATTTACCACTAATTAGAAGTTTTGTGTCATTTATTGGTGTCGTTCTTGGTGTTTAACGACGTTAAACTGGAGAGAAAAACATCTTCATCATCCTTCTTCAGGTAAACGGGTAAAAGACGTTTGTGGTCACTGAGTCAAAACTACTCATAAGATTTCATCTTTAATTAGCTTGTAGTTCGATCCATCTATCCTCCAGTTTTCTCGTTTCTAGAATTGTCTCCTCCAGACATTTTGCTTTTCCTGGTTCAGTCGTCGTGTTTTTGTGCTTCAGTGTGAATCTGTGGCGGCGTTCGCTTTGCTCTGAGGCTCCGTCAGCCACATGATTCCAGCTTGACTAAGACTCATGATACTGTAAAACCTTTGGGACAGCTTGAGTGTGTGTGTGTGTGTGTGTGTGTGTGTGTGTGTGTGTGTGAGTGTGTGAGGAATGCATCTGGTGCTTAATTGGGTTAAAGTGAAGCTGAGATCATTAATGACAACATGTGATGTTCACGTCTCCTCCACCGCTTCATAATTTCTATGCAACAGACTTTAACCACGGATTAAAAAAATGGTGTAGATGGATCGTAAAAGAACTATTTTCTTAGAGTGCCTGATGATCTTGTTGCTATGGATACCGTTCCCCGCAGTAACCAAACAACAAAATAAATAACATAAACAAACAGATTATTGAAGCTGACTTGACTGGAGGCTTTTGGTGCCATTTCTTCTCAGGCAGCTACATGTAGCGCTAAAGCTAACGGTAATTAACCCAGCGTGTCCAAACATTTATCATCTTTCTATCTCATCATCAACCTGCGTGACATGTTGAACAATTCTGCAATAAACAAATTTATTGACCTTCACGTCAGGAAAATAAAAATAATTCATCCAGTAAACAAACAAAGTGAGAGACTCTGTTATGTTTTATCACTTAAAGTGATTTTCTCATGGATGTTTCTCAAAAGTTCTTTCTCGCCATTTGAATCAGATGGTACGGCACAGGTCTTTGCGATACTGACACGCATAACGGTTTATGCATTTACTTCAGTTGCTTCTCCAACAGAAAACAAGTAATCCCGTGTCTCTGTAAAGCCTTTCGTCTGTCGTTCACAGGTTTCCGTCTTAAAAGGCGTTTTCACACTGACGTGATTTGGTCCGTTTCTGTTGGACCACGGTTCGTTTCCGCCGCGGTTCGCCGCAGGTCTGAACACAGCAATCGCTCAAACAATAGACCACTTTGAAGAGGAGGTCTCGGTCTGTTTCCATGGAAACTGTAGCAGTTCGTTTGTGATGTGAAGACGAGTTCTGAACCAAACTATGAGCCAATCAGCTGATCTGTTAATTGATTTGAAAATTAGCTTCTTTTGGCTAAATCCGCTACGTTTACACCATGGTTATGCGTGATGTTACTTAATGTAGACCGTCCCTGTAAAACTAAATAAATAAATGAAATGAATGAACAAGCGGAGATGGTTCCTTGACGGTAAAGTTTGTGTCACGTTAGAAGCTGTTTTTTAACCTCTAGAATCTGAAATTCCAGAGGTTAAAAACCAGAAATATCTGAAATATTTTTCTAGAAAATTCTTCATTCTTGAAAAAAACAAAACAAAACAAAACAAAACAAAACAAAACATAAACAAACACATGAAAGAATTGAGTGAAAAAAAAGTCTGAAATAAATTATAAAAATCATCAATTTTCNAAACAAACACATGAAAGAATTGAGTGAAAAAAAAGTCTGAAATAAATTATAAAAATCATCAATTTTCTACTTGATTGTTGAATATTCTGGAAAATGAAGGAAAGCCTCCAAAATTAAGCATCTTGAGTTAAATTACAGCTTTGATTAGCCGCAGAAATTAAACTGGATGCTGTGAAAAGGTCGTTTCCCAACACGTGTTAGCGTGTTGTTGTATGTTCTTCTGCTGTTATAGTTTTCTTAATTTCTCGATCACATGATGATATGAAATATCTGCATTGTGTCTTTGCTCCATGTTATTTAGTTATCACAGCGTAATGAACCTCTCACCTCCTTCAACAGAGTATGGAAACTGACAGCCTTTTCACTTTTTAGAAACATGCCTGCACAGGTTTTCTTTTTTATTTATTTATTTATTTATTTTTGATAATTTTGGGCATTTTAAGGAGCTGTAGCCACTGTAAAATGAAACTAATAACACAGAGGAATTATCAAAGGCTGCATCACGCTGTAACAGGAAACCAGCGTCAGAACACAACTTTAACGTTCTTTAAATCCTCAGACAGATTCACAGATAAGAAGAACCACATGCTTCTGCTCTTCCAGGCCAGGCATAGACATGTTAAAGGATCATACCAGTGATTTTTGCATGTTTAGGCCCAATAAATACCGCTCACATAACATTACGTTACTGGCAACCATTTTCCAAAACATAAAATCGTATTTTGGTCTTCCTGTTATTTTGCCAAATCTCCTAATCTTTAAAAATTAAACTTTCAGGTAAGATTTCATATTTTGCCTGCTAACTTACGTGTGATTATAGAAGATGGAGCCATTTTAATTTCTCAGGAAAAGCCATCTTTTCCTGGCAGAGAAATAACATTTTCATTACATAACCAATCGTAATCCAGATCTCTATAAGAGCTAATGGTTAGCTAATTGGTATGTGTGTGTGTGTGTGTGTGTGTGTGTGTGTGTGTGTGTGTGTGTGTTTGTGTGTGTGTGTGTGTTTTACCCAGAGACACAGCAACGTGTTCCAGCACATCACATTATGCAAGAAACCTGGAAATGAACCAAGACTTTAGATCAAGCCACTGCACAGGGTTGTGTGTGTGTGTGTGTGTGTGTGTGTGTGTGTGTGTGTGTGGTACTAGAAGCAGATGGGTGTGTGGGCGGTCTCTTCCACTCCACTCATGCAGAGAATGAGAGAGCAATAAAGATGAGTATTACAAACATGAGTATTATTAAGCTGAGTATTATAAAGATGAGTATCATTAAGATGAGTATTAAGATCAGTATTATAAACATGAGTATTATTAAGATGAGTATTAAAAAAGATGAGTACTATTAAGCTGAGTATTATAAAGATGAGTATCATTAAGATGAGTATTATTAAAATGAGTATTATTAGAGTGAGTATTGTTAGGTGAGTATTATAAAGATGAGTATTATTAAGATGAGTATTAAGATGAGTATTATTAAGATGAGTATTAATAAGATTAGTATTAAGATGAGTATCATTAAGATGAGTATTAAGATGAGTATTATTAAGATAAGTATTATAAAGATGAGTATTAATAAGATGGGTATTAAGATGAGTGTTATTAAGATGAGTATAATTAGGGTGAGTATTAAGATGAGTCTCAAACGTGAGTATTATTAAGATAAGCATTATAAAGATGAATATTATAAAGATGAGTATTAATAAGATGATTATTATAAAGATGAGTATTATTTACATGAGTATTAATAAGATGAGTATTACTAAATTGAGTATTATAAAGATGAGTATTAATAAAATGAGTATTAAGATGAGTATTAATAAGATGAGTATTATTAAACTGAGTATTAATAAGATGAGTATTATGAACACAGAGTTTCCGTTGTTGATTTTCCTAATTAGATTTTTCCGATTTTGATCGGTATGAAAACAGGTTGCGGCTGGACTTTTTGTCGTTGGCTCCGCAGACGGACCGTGGAACGGTTTGTTTGTGGTGGAATCAGGATTTAAAGAAGTTCTGTAGAAATCACGACATTTAAAAAACAAAAAGAAGTTCTGCAGATAATGCGACATTTAAAAAAACAAAAAGAAGTTCTGCAGAAAACGCGACATTAAAAAACAAAAAGAAGTTCTGCAGAAAACGTGACATTAAAAAACAAAAAGAAGTTCTGTAGAAAACGCGACATTAAAAAAACAAAAAGAAGTTCTGTAGAAAACGCGACATTTAAAAAAACAAAAAGAAGTTTTATGGCTAACAGAGTAAAGATGTTGTTTATGAAATATGCAAATGAGCTAAAAGGCAAACACTGTTCCTACTGTACGACTCAGGAATTCTTCC
>VXCM01005653.1:88941-92626 GCA_014773175.1 Lucifuga dentata
GGCTTGGGATCGGACAGAATGAGACACTGTGTCCTGAATGGAGACTTGTGATTGGCCCATATCAGCCTCCTCCCACACACACACACACACACACCCCCACACACACACACACTGGACTTTCACATTAGAACAAGCCNTCTCTCTCTCTCTCTCTCTCTCTCTCTCTCTCTCTCTCATTTTTTCCATCTCCTCCTGTATACACTAGTGAACACACACCTGTGCCTTCACTGCATAAGTCTTCACTTACTATCCTTCTGTGTGTGTGTGTGTGTGTGTGTGTGTGTGTGTACAGGAACTACACAGTTATTGCCTGCTGGCTTTCATGAAGCTAAACACATTCAGGCATGCTCACACTGCCACGCTAACACAACTACTGTATACACACACACACACACAGACACACACACACACACACACATACACACACATACACATGCTGTATATGCACACACATTCAATCCATCGCTCTCCTCCTCAGCCCGTCAAGCTTCACTCTGCCCAAACACATTCAGGCTGTAGTGTGTGTGTGTGTGTATTTGTGTGCATTGTACATGTGAAGTGTGGGTGTGAGACAGGATATGTGTCAACCTCTAGTTTTCTGAAGACACACACACACACACACCACAGGTTGACTCTCTGCATCCACAGCTTCTAATTTTCACCACATCACCACTGTGAGCGTGACTGTGAGATTTGAGCCAAACAGGAAGTGTGTGTGTGTGTGTGTGTGTGTGTGTGATAAATTTGAGACCTGCGTTTGTGATTGTTTTGTTTGATCACATTTCTCTCTATCTCTGTGTTTCTCTCTCTCTCTCTCTCTCTTTCTCTCTCTGTTTCTCTCCCTCTCTCTCTCTCTCTCTCAGCTTTGTGATGGTATAACTATAAAGGATGATAAATGACTCTGTAGAAAACAGAGAAAGGAGGGATGATTGAAAGAAAACTCTCTCTTTTTTCCATGAACTATTTTATTCTCTTACTTTTCATTGTTTTATACTTTTGTGGTTTATTCTTGTCTGCTGTTTTTTTTTTATCTCGTCTGTTTTAATGTCTCGTCTTTANCTTTTGTGGTTTATTCTTGTCTGCTGTTTTTTTTTTATCTCGTCTGTTTTAATGTCTCGTCTTTACATCTTTATAATTTAAATGTCATTTTTACATCTTGAGGGAAAAAAATGAAATGAATTTTCTCTCCTGAGGTTTCTTCCATTTTTTCCTTATATAATAAGGTTTATAGGAGTTTTTCTTCATCTTCTGGAACCCTTAATGTTTGAGTCTGTAAAGCCCTTTGAACCATCATATGTGATATTATTCTACAAATATACTAGACTTGAGATTTAAACATGTTATAACAGCTCGTAGCAGCTTATAGCAGCATATTACTGTCGGGGATTTTTTCTGATTTTTTTTATATTAACTTGCAATATTTCTTTTTTTTTCTCTGCAGATTGACCTGGAGCCGGAAGGAAAGGTGTACGTTGTCATCGACCTGTCAGGATCTTCCAGCGAAGGTAAGGAATCTGGAAATTCCTGCAGCAAGTAAAGGCAACAGTCAGTACCAGGCCACTTTTAGGTTTTTGAAAAGTTAATTTTTTTCCATATTTCAAGGCAGTTGTTGGTTTTCCACTAATTTCAGCAGCAATATGAAAGTCGTTGAGCAGACGAGCGATCCGTCATAGTCTGCGCTCATTTTCCTCTAAGTCACATGATGTCATGATGTAATGTGCTGTGGGCTTTTCCTATCTTACCACACGCTAACACGCACGCTAACGGAGCTGTGATGCGTTAAAGTCATCTGCTGATGTTATTATAGTAAACAGAAATACTGGAAACTATTGGCTGTTTGCGCCTTGGAAAACATGTCAGAAATCAGAAAAGTACGCATGAGAAATGCTAAATGCTATAATAGCATTTAGCTAAATGCTAAATGATGTGACGTTAAGAAGATTAAAAAAAGTGATCTATATCTGTCTTTTATAGGGATGAGCTGAGTACTCAGATGAAACAAGTATCTGTTACGGATAATGCAGTTTTTACGAGCACAAGTACCATCTGAGTAAAATATGTCACTATCCGTACTCGTAAAGGAAAAAAAATCTGATTGGGTAGCGTTTACTAGTGCTGTGTCACATGGTTGCGTGATCATCCAGGCAGCCAATCACAGAGCTCCTCTCTACACAGAGCTGCTGCTGCTGCTCCACATGACTCACAGCCACTCTGTCCACACTAGCATAGTAGCATCTATTAGCTATAGTTTAGCAGAGCAGCATCTATTAGCTACAGTTTAGCATAGCAGCATCTATTAGCTATAGTTGCTATCCTCAGATTCAGCTCAACATTATTCTCAGTCCAGAGCTAAAGAAACACATTCATTGCTGTGGACATTCGCACACAACTAACACACATAACTGATACTAACACACATTTCTACTAGCTGCTACTAGCTTCTAGGCTAACTAGCCAGTTAGCTAGTGATTCTTAACTCTTCCAGGTTAAGCCCCGCCCATCCAAGTATGGATACAGATAATTTATTTGGTTGAACGGGTATGGCTAATGCTGTGTTTCCTCATCCTTAGTCTTTTATGTCTAAAATTTGTCTGTTTAAAAAAAAAAAAATTATAAAATTTTATCTTTAAATCATGTAACAGGAAGCATCACACTCTCTCTCTCTCTCTCTCTCTCTCTCTCTCTCTCTCTTGCGTAAGTCCTCTTCTTCCTCTTTCTCAATCTTCACACCTACAGCTAATTTCAACACAGTTACCTTCAAACGCATTTTGCCAACTTGTATTTTTAATAAATACTCTGCTTGTGTGTGTGTGTGTGTGTGTGACTCACTCCCATACAGGACTGACATAGTGATGTCATGCAGTAATTTCTCTGTGAGTTTTTTTTTTTTTTTTTNTTTTTTTTTTTTTTTTGACGCAGAGTAAAAGTCCTTTAACTCCAGTTTTGCCTCGTTCTGTAGGAAATGAGACGAACTTTAATTTGTAGCTTCATGAACCTTCTCAGGAAGTCAGGAACTTTTCTTCAGTTTTGTTCAAAGAAACCAGAATCCATTAAGCTTCTGCTGCAGGTGAGCTGCTCTGTGATTGGTCAGGAGCTGCTGGTCTGACAGCTGCCACATTTCAGCATTTAGCTTGATTTTGATTTCAAAACTTGTTTACATGCATGTTAAAGCTTTGATTATACTTCAGTTAAGGCGGTATTTTTTTTAAACACCATAACTAGACTGAAATCAGAGTAACAGATTGTAAATCAATTTATACAGGCATGTAAATGTTATAATCAGAATAAAACTCCTTCCGTGTACTTCCTCAAACAGACTCCAGACATGCAAAATCACAGGTATGGTCCTTTAAATATGCCTGCTGTCCTTTTTATCGTTGATACGTTGTGGTAAATGCAAAAATGCAAATATTTAATTGTTGGTATTTGTTTCTTTTGACATGTATGAGAGCTGTAAGACAGTGGTGAGGTGTGCCGTAGGTGTGACAGAGGAGTTCAAGGTGGAAGTGGGACTACACCAAGGATCAGCTCTGAGCCCCTTCTTGTTTGCTGTAGTGATGGACAGGCTGACAGATGAGGTTAGACAAGAATCCCCTTGGACTATGATGTTTGCAGATGACATTGTGATCTGTAGTGAGAGCAGGGAGCAGGTGGAGGAAAACCTAGAGAGGTGGAGATATGCCCT
>VXCM01005653.1:114938-134444 GCA_014773175.1 Lucifuga dentata
GGCATTTGTGTCTATTGACGACAATGTAGAGAGACAGGAAGTGTGGGGAGACTTTTGGGGGAGGGACAAAAAGGTCCACAGCTGGATTCTAATCAGGGACGTTGCAGTTTGCAATTATGTGTCTTAGACCATCAGGCAACCTGACATCCTGTCTGTAACCACATAGTAATAGCCCGTATCCATGGTAATGTAACTGTAAACATACCAGCTAATCAATAACCATGGCAACCTGGCATTAACCATAGCAACCAGGATTTTACCATAGCAACCCGGATGTAACCATAGCAACCAGGATGTTCCCATACCAACCAGGATGTAACCATAGCCAACAGGCCATAACCGTTGTCCATCTAATGTAAACGCGCCAACCTAGAAGTAGCTATAATAACCATACTATAACCATGGCAACCAGGCAGTAGTAAGCTGGTTGCCATGGTTACAGCAACCATGCAGTAACCATGGCAACCAGGCAGGACCCATAGCAGCTTGAAGGTAACCTTGTTTTTGTTGTTGTTGTTATTATTATTATTGTTGCCATGGTCACAGAGCAGTATTGTGACACTGATGAAAAGCAAAGGAAAAGCAGCAGCTAACTGTATCCGCTACGTTAAAAGATGGAATAATATCAGGTTATACTGTCGACATTTAGAATAGAATAGCTTTATTGTCATTATACGTAACATATAATGAAATTACAGGTGCTTCTCCCTTAGTGCATAAGTATAAAGTATAAAAAAGAGTAAAAACAACTTTGTACACATCTATTTAAATTATATTTACACAGCTGAAAAGATAAATATACTTATCAAAGTGTATATCAAAGTATATCAAAAGTGTATATCAAGTATATCAAAAAAAGTGTATCAAGTATATTTATATATATAGATATAGATGTGTGTATTTCGATATTTACAACAGTAGCAGGGATGGTAGCAGCAATCAATAAGTATTGCACAGAGTAATAAACACCAGGTAGTTAGCAGCAATCAGAATATTAGTTAGCAGCAATCAGAATATATTTCACAGTTTACATGGTACCGATTTAAAGTGGTGAACAAGGTGCCATGGGAACAGAATTGCACATGATGGTGACGTTGACAGAGTAATGTCCAGGTCAGCGGTGATTTAGTGTTCTGATGGCCCAAGGGTAGAAACTGTTCCTTAGTCTGGATGTGCGGGCCTTCATTGACCTGTAGCGCTTGCCAGAAGGCATCCGTTCAAACAGGTGATGCGCTGGGTGCGAGAGGTCTTTGAGAATTTGAAGTTTTTTTTTGTTTTTTTTTGTCTCTGATCTCAGAAAAACAAAACGTCCGTCGTGTCGGTGCCTCATTGTTTCACTCAGTTACTGTTACAATGCTGCATCAACGAGGGCGCCTTATCATCACAACATTTAAAGGTGTGTGTGTGTGTGTGTGTGTGTGTGTGTGTGTGTACATGGTTCTCTGGCTTCACAGCAGATTAAAACCAACCAAAAGCTGAAAGCTCTTGCTTTTTGTTGTCTTTGGCTGCATATTCAGGTTTGATTTTTATCATGAAAACATTTTTATTACTCTGTTGTTTATTTAGTAATACTGAATTATGATAATAATGATAATGTTTTAATATGCAGGCAGTCAGTGCATTTTTTTTCATGTACGTAGTAAGGTAATATTTGAAGTGATTTTTGAGGATTTGCTCACATCTTTGGCCGTTTGCTGCTGCAGGTTTCTTCTGACCTGCTGCAGCAAATATTCAGACAAATTCAAATTTAAATTTCTTTAGTAGGATGATAAAATATGAAGTAATTTCCTTATGTCTAGAAGTACTGATACTTTTTTTTTCTTTAACTGATATTAGAAACACTAACATTTGTAAAAACGGACATTTTCATTACAGCATTTTCATCCAACAAAATTGAACCACTTATTGAGTTATTTTACAGTTTTATGTAGTATTTTTAAGTATTAAAAAGTACTTTTTATACTTTTTGATGCAGATTAAGTTACTTTTCCTTAAAATATCAATGCAGTACTTTTACTTGTAATATTTGATTTGATTGAGCTGCCTGATCCCCCCCCCCCCNTCTCTCTCTCTCCCCTCCCCTTTTTCTCTTTCTCTTTTCTCTCTCTCCCTCTCTTTTTTCTCTTTTCTCTCACTTTCTCTCTTCTCTCTCTCTTTTCTCTCTCTCTTTTCTCTGTCTCTTTGTTCTCTCTTTTCTCTCTCCCTCTCTTTTTTCTCTTTTCTCTTTCTCTTTTCTCTCACTTTCTCTCCTCTCTCTCTTTTCTCTCTCTCTCTTTCTCTCTCTCTCTCTCTCTCTTTCTCTCTCTCTCTCTTTTCTCTCTCTCTCTTTTCTTTCTCTATGTCTCCCTCTTTCTCTCTCACACACACACACTTTGAGTTTTATCGAAACAAAATGAACAACAAGTGTTTTGGGAACATTATGTTCTGTGTCTTCCTCTCCCCTCCCTCGTTCTTCCTCCTCCTCCCTTCACGCCCCTCCCTCTCTCTCCCTCTCTCTCTCTCCTCTGNCCTCGTTCTTCCTCCTCCTCCCTTCACGCCCCTCCCTCTCTCTCCCTCTCTCTCTCTCCTCTGCTTCTCATCCATCTTTCCTCTCTCTACCTCCCTTCATGTCATGTTTTCTCTCCTCCTGATCGCTCACGCCTCCTGTCCTCCCGTCAGAAGAAAAACTCACAGTAGCACATGTGTCTTTTTTTAACTTCTTTTCCTGTTTTTCCTGCTGCTCAACGGGATCTGGATCTGGATCTGGATTAGGATCAGGATCTGGATCTGGATCAGGGCAATCCAAGATCGAATACATTTTCATTGATCCGTCTTGGCTATATACATCAAAAATCTATCCCCATCATGTGTTTATTGTAATCCAGCAAAGATCAGATGTATTACAGGAAGAATCAGCAGAAAAATACCCTAGTACATGTAAAAGTCCTGCATGTACATTTTTATGTAAGTATAAAATAATAAATATTTTAGTAGTAGTACACTGATAAAACTAAAGGAAAAGTACTCATTGTTAAAAAGCTAAAAGTTTAGTTTTACTGTCTGGAGGAAACTTCTTTTCTCCATTTAAAGATTTTTTTCATACTTTCTGAACATCTAAGGAAGGAAAAGAATGAAGGAAGGAAAGATAGAAAAAAGAAAGAAAGAAGCAAGAAAAGAGGGCAGGAGAGAAGAAAAGAATGCTCACAACTCTAAAATGTATAAACAAAAGATTTCAGCAGAAAACTAATTGGATGGATGGATGCATGGATGGATGGATGGATGGATGGATGGATGAGTGTATGGATGGATGGATGGATGGATGATGGATGGATGGATGGATGGATGATGGATGGATGATGGATGGATGGATGGATGGATGATGGATGGATGATGGATGGATGGATGGATGGATGATGGATGGATGAGGATGGATGATGGATGGATGATGGATGAATGGATGGATGATGGATGGGTGGATGGATGATGGATGGATGGATGGATGATGGATGATGGATGGATGGATGATGGATGGATGATGGATGGATGGATGATGGATGGATGGATGGATGATGGATGGATGGATGGATGATGGATGGATGATGGATGGATGGATGGATGGGTGGATGGATGTGTGTAGCTTTGTGATCACTGGGTTTTGCTCTGATGTCGTCATGGAAAAATCATTCAGGATTAACATGAAACACAGGAAGTGCTTTCAATTGAGCCTGATTGGTGGTTTGTGTGTGTGTGTGTGTGTGTGTGTGTGTGTGTGTGTTTGAGTTTTCTCGACTCAAACACACCCTGATACACTCGTAAAATATCAAACAGTTTCCACATTGTGAGAATTTAATCCCTCTTAAAAGCAGAATGACTCACATTTCTGCCTTTTTTTTTTTTTTTTTTNTTTTTTTTTTTTTTTTTGTTAAAAATGTCTCGTTAAGAAAATCTGATTGTATCTTTCTTGTTTCCTTGACAACCATGTATTAATAATCTTTATTTTCTGGTCAGATCTGAGGATGATCTTGGCATATCAGCTGACACCTGAACTTTTTTTTTTTTTTTTATNTTTTTTTTTTTTTTTTAATATTGATCTGTTTTAGCAGTGAATAAGGCCATGTACCTCAAGTTACAAACTTAAAGGAGCATACCGGTGATTTTGCATGTTTGAACCCAGTAAATACCCACATACATGTTACATTACTGACAATCATTTTCCGAAACATAAAACTGTATTTAATTTTTAGGTGAATTCGCCCATTATTCTGCAGTCAACATAATGTTAATATAAACATGGAGATTTTTAAATGTCCTGTTATTCAGTGTAAATATTTTTCTCCAGTTCGTCTCAGATTCTTCTCATCCTGCAGAACACAAATAAAACATGTTCACATAAATAAATATCATTCCATTAGTGCTGCTCAACACCTGCAGCCACTTAATATTAAATTTTCTTGCAGCAGCTTGATGCATAATACAATGATTAATGTCTGCAGTCACGTAAATGTAATTACTAACGTGTTCAAATAAACATATGTTATTTTCTATCCTGCTGCAGGTGTTTAATTCAGATCTAATGTGCTGAAGCAGCCTGGACGTGCAAACAGGAGGGTCACGACAAAACAACACGGCTCTTCCTCTCTGAACACAACTTGCCTTTTAGGAAGGCAGCAGCTGTAAAAGTAGCAGTAATTCAAAAAATACTCCATTACAAGGAAGGAAATGTGAAAAGGAAGGATGAAAGAAGGATGGAAGAACATGGAATAAGGATGGAGAAAGGTAGAAAGAAAGGAAGAATGGGAAAAGGACAAAAGAAAAGTAAGAAGGAAGGAAGGACGGAAGGAATAAAAGAATACTCATTACAAGAAAGTCTGAAAAGGAGGAAGAAAAGAAGGCTGGAAGAACATGAAATAGGGATGGAGAAAGGTAGAAAGAAAGGAAGAATAAAAAAGGAAAAAAGAAAAATAGGTAGAAATGACAGACAGAAAGAAAGAAGGAAGGAAGGAAGGAAAGTAAGTCTGAAAAGGAGGAAGGAAAGAAGGATGGAACAACCTGAAGGGGAAAGTATAAGAAGTAAAGAAATAAAAGATGGTCGGACATAAAGAAAGAAGGAGGGAGGAAAGGAAATAAGGAAAACATCAAAGGCAAAGGGAAGAAAATGAGGAAAGAAATAATCTGAGTTAGGACAGAAATACAGACGAGAACGATACAAAGAAGCTGAAAAGGAAAAGAGGAAAGTCAGGATGAAGCTGCAGCATGACTGAGTTAAAAACGGTAAATATTCTGTTTCTCTGAAGGGAAACTTTCATTAAACAACAATCAGTCAACGTCAAAACCGTTCATCAGGAGCCGACACGTCAAACCATCAGAAAATAAAAGAACACGAGCCACTTAGAAAACCCAGCAGCCTGAGCCTGACTACATCCTGGAACGTCCTGATGAACGTTCTCAGTCAGCGACGTGTTTTTACCTAAAACTCAAACCTGTTTGAGGCCGTTTGTCATCTGGACTTGGTGTGACAGTCGTGTTATTTCTGCTGCATGCCGTTCATGTTTAACTTCGCTCAGTCTGAAGGCTTCAACTCCTCACACACACACACACACACGCACATACACACGCACGCACGCACATACACACACACGCACGCACATACACACACACACACACACACACACATGCACATGTGGAGTCATTCCCAGGGTCCTATGTTCCCCAGCTCTATATAGCACAATGGAGCACATAATGGGTTAGGGTTATTCTGTTAACACACACTTAATGTGTGTGTTATCAGCCCTGCGATAGACTGGCGATCTGTCCAGGGTGAACCCTGCCTCTCGCCCTATGACCGCTGGGATAGGCTCCAGCCCCCCGTGACCCTCAACAGGACAAACGGGTTTAGAAAATGGATGGATGAACTGGGGAACTTAGGACCCTGGAAAGATAGGACTCTATGAACATAGGACATTGGGACTTAGGAGCGTATCCTGCCTCCGCACGTGGAGCGTATCCTGCCATGCGGACTACTTTTTACTGGCACAGCTCATTTTGAGAACCGCTCATCCTAACAACTTCACATGCCACACTGCATGTCCTGCCAAATTTCAACCTCAAACTTCGAGATAATGTTGCCACAGACAGACAGAGGACAGAGATTTCTCTCTTATAGTTAGATTATTGTTTAATAAAGAGGCGTGTTTTTGAAGATTGATGGACTAATAAGAAGCACAATTAATCAGAGCAAAGCATGATGGGACAGAAAGAAAACACTTTTCACCAGAAATCTTGGATCTTATTCGTCCTGTGTCAGAGCTTTATTTTTGGAGCTTGCAAAAACAGAACAGTTGCATAAGGCTTTGACTACACACACACACACACACACAGGTCTCCTCCCAGCTCGTCGGGGCGTCTGTATTTTTGAAAACACCTCAGGCTGAATGGCTGTGATGGCTGAGTTGAGCAGATGTTGACATTTTTGTGGCGATCAACCATCAAACCCTGAGCTGCTGCATTCATGGCCGACTGCGCCGTCTCTCAACACGCCGCTCTTATCTCGCCATCTGTTTTCTCTCTCCACCCCTTCATCAAAACCCTCAAGTTCTCATTTTCCAGCTCGGTGCAAATGTGCAAAGCTTTTAGAACATGAATAGTGAAGATTTTTTTTCTTTTCTCAATTATTGAAAAGCAGAAATTTAATGTATATTTCTCTGATGTTTTTTATATCATGTCTGCAGAAATTACCAATTTCTGATTGGCTGGCAGGTGTCAGTGTGAATAATGTGTATTAAACTTTTTTTAAAAATCACAGCTAGAATACTGATGATTTTCTCTACATTTCCAGTTAACTCTCATTGGCTAAGCTAATGTAATCATGCGATAAACTGATTTTTATCGCAGTTTATCTGTAATTTGATGAGTTTCCTTCTGCAAATAAAAGGAAAATGTTTAAAGTTTAAAGTAAATGAGTTCAGAATTATCTTGTGGTAATAGAAAAAAAGTGTAAATGAGCTGCTGATAATGCACCACAGCAACAAAAAGGTAAAGGTTTTGCACTAAAAATATTCCTTAATTATCTGCTAATAACTTTTTGTTCAGCATATAGAAGTGTAAATCAGCTGATTCTGCCTGTTTGTTCTGCAGAGACTTGAAGCTGGATAACATCCTGCTGGACGCCGAAGGTCACTGCAAGCTGGCCGACTTCGGAATGTGCAAAGAGGGAATCCTCAGTGGAGTCACCACCACCACCTTCTGTGGAACGCCAGACTACATCGCCCCCGAGGTGACCTGAAATACACACACACACACACACACACACACACACTTTTGAATGGGAGACTCGCACACATTTTATCAAATCTACGCCGTTATGCTGATGATACTCTGCTATATGTTCCTCTGTGATGCTGTAGAGATGCAATGAAACAGGAAGTCAGATCTTTCTCATGTCTCAGCAGTGTGTATATGTGTGTGTGTGCGTGTGTGTAGATCCTACAGGAGCTGGATTACGGTCCGTCCGTGGACTGGTGGGCTCTGGGGGTTCTGATGTACGAGATGATGGCGGGTCAGCCACCGTTTGAAGCCGATAACGAAGACGACTTGTTTGAGTCCATCCTGCATGATGACGTCCTGTATCCCGTCTGGCTCAGCAAGGAGGCCGTGTCCATCCTCAAAGCGGTCAGTCTGATGGCGGGGGTGTGTCTGGTGATGCTAGGGCGTATAGGTTTCGTGGTCACGGTGACATTCAGTTTTGGTTTGGTTTTGGTGTGACGAAAGCAGAGCAGTTACAGATCTACAATAATGACTCTAAATATTACCATCTTTCTACTTCTGCATCATTCTTTTTCTTTCTCTGATTTTTTCACCGCCGGTCTTCATTGTTTCTGTCTTTCACTAGGAATCTCATTTTAACACGTTGTCAGTTTGCAGCGTCTTTCTTGATGTTATATGTTGATCTGTATTTCCTGTTCCATCACTACAAGAACACTAGTTAATTCCCTTTGTGTCCATTGGTCTGTCAGTTGGATTCCATGGCTGTGTGTGTGTGTGTGTGTGTGTGTGTGTGTGTGTGTTGAACCAGACTACATCTTGGACTCTGACCAGTCACGTGACTACAGCTGTGGGCTCTGATTGGCTGTATCATCCAGCTGAAGGACTTTAGAGTCACATGATAAGCGTTGACCTCTCTTTGACCTCATTCTGGTCCTTTAATGATCGCGATCAGGAGTTTTACTTTTTAAGATGAATGCCAGATGAATGAATTCTCTCTGCAGACGGCGAGCTTATGATAATAATAAAATGAAAATCGTGTGATCTCTCTCCGTCTGTTTATCAGTTTATGACAAAGAGTCCGAGTAAGCGCCTGGGCTGCGTGGCGGCTCAGGGTTTGGAAGAAGCCATTAAGCTCCATTCTTTCTTCCGAGAGATCGACTGGAAACTGCTGGAGCAGAGGAAGATCAGAGCACCGTTCAAACCACGCATCGTGAGTTCACACACACACACACACGAGTTTTACTTTACTTGTGAGGACAGTAATCAATCAGATTAGATCTCAGGTCTTGGAACCTCAAAAGTCATTTAAATCCCAAATGAAATATGAGTAAACAAATAATATTTAATAAATTTATGGCATTGTGAAAACAGTGTTTTACTTGTGGATTCTTAGACATTATTTTCATAAAATTGGATGTTTTGCATGCACGTTTGTCGTCGCACAAGTTTTATCCACAAAAATAAGCTAGCGATCGCCAGATGCACCTTATTGAGCTCACCCTGTTAGCAAACCAAAATAAGTACTTCTAGCAAAAAAGAGAAATTATGAAAACAGCCAATTCAACACAAAATGGACTGAGGATGACGCATTTATGTTAGCGTCTCATGCTAATGCTAAACCGCTGTGTTTAATCTGCCAAACAACAGTTGCGGTTAGCGAGGCTGCTAGCATCAAGTACTGCTATGAGACAAAACATGCTAACGTTCAGTCAGCTTTTCCTCCCTGCAGCACAGAAAACATCATCGTTGTTCTCAAGTTTTTTCAAGATTTCATAATAAACTCTGTTGCTGTGACTCACAATCAGTCATAGATGTTTCATTCCAAAAACAGAGCCTGTTTTTGAGGATTTACGCTTGAACTTCCTGTGTTTTCCTCCAGAAAACCAAAAGGGACGTGAATAACTTTGACCAGGACTTCACGCGGGAGGAGCCCGTCCTGACGNCCAGAAAACCAAAAGGGACGTGAATAACTTTGACCAGGACTTCACGCGGGAGGAGCCCGTCCTGACGCCGGTGGACGACAGCATCATCAAGCAGATCAACCAAGATGAGTTCAAAGGATTCTCCTACTTTGGAGACGAGACTGCAGCTTAGACACACACACACACACACACTGACACACACTCTGTCACACACACAGACACAGTATTTAAAACCGTGANACACACACACACACACACACTGACACACACTCTGTCACACACACAGACACAGTATTTAAAACCGTGATGTGAGAAACTCGTCATTTGGAATGAGCATTCCGAACTTCTCTGACCTCCAGGAATTATCCTAGACCATCCGTGTCTCATGACCGTTTTTGTCTCTCGTACTTTGACCGTTTGTTCGAATCCCATGAAACAAGCAAACGTGTAAATGCAGGTCAGATACTTTAGAACCGTTAGAAACGCTCCAACAGCCGTGACGCTCTTCAGTTTGTCCGGTGGATCAGTCCGGACCAAACCAGCTCTGAGCTGTCAGAGGGGAGGACTGAAGAAGTCACGGGTGTGTGTGTGTGTGTGTGTGTGTGTGTGTGTGTGTGTGCGCGCGTGTGTGCATGTGCATGTGCGTGTGCGTGCATGCATGTGTAGTTTTACTATGCATATCTCTAGAAAGAGTAAGACTCATTCTTACATGTGCTGTATCCCGTGTCTCCGTGTTTAAAGAATGTTTTTTCTTCCCTCGACATATATGTGAATGCAACAATTTTCATGGAACCGATGATTGTATTTAAAGAGAAATAAATACTTCATGCGTTACTGAACGACATAAAAGGAGACGGAGGTGTAGTCGATATTAAAGACATTACAGGTTTTTATGGTAGAAATGTAGTCAGACGTGCGTCAGCGCTTTAAAGCTTTCAGCGTAAAGGTTATGAGTTCAAAGCGGCGCCATTTAAGACACATTTTGACAATTTTTTTTTGTTTTAGGTATTTTAATTTTCCAAAGCAGCATTTGTCTTATCGTGGAGAGAAAGTTACACAACGCGTCCTCCTCTTTTCCCTCCGGCTTATTTAAGCCGACGTTCACTCGCTGGAGTCTAAAGTCATTTTTACAGTTTAGCTTTTCATTCGTTTGTCTTTTATTTGACACCTGCAATTCTCTAAAAAAAAAATTAGTATTCAATTTTAGACAATTTTTAAATGTAGAAAATTTCAAATATCGAGACAAATTTTACAAAAGTGCTTTATAATTTACAAAACGTTTATTCACATAAAAAATAAAATTATATATCCCATTCTAGAAAAAAAATTATTTAATTAAAATCAAGAGAAATTTTTTTAAAAAATTTGAAAATTGGAGAAAATTTGATTGTTAAACTGATTTTGATGTTCACAGAAATACAGAATTTTCACAGTTTTAAAGGTGGAAAATAAAAGACAAATTCAATGAAAAATAAACTTGTATAAAGACTTTAACCGTTGGGAGAATCCATTATTTGCTGACGGTGTTAAGAAGCTGTTTGTACATACAGTAAAACTTGATACTTGACTTGGTGAAAACTTTCTGACGAAGCCAAATAACAAATAAAAATATCAAAGTTTCCCTTTAATGGACGATCAAGTTCAGATTCTTTTAAAACCATGTCAGATATTTTTGGGTCAATCCTTCAGTCCCTCTCCATGACCACTTGATCCTTGAAAATGCCTTGTGTGTGTGTGTGTGTGTGTGTGTGTGTGTGTGTGTGTGTGTGTGTGTGTGTGTAGTAAGTAATAAGTTACTATACTGGACCTTCAGTTGATAATCAAGACTGGAGGCCTGTTCATGAATCCAAAATGTCCTGGATTGTCAACAAAAGATGAAGGAATGTGTGTTAAACTGAATGTATTTACTCTGCAGTGTGTGTGTGTGTGTGTGTGTGTGTGTGAGAGAGAGAGAGAGAGAGAGAGAGAGTCTTCATATTATCATTTTTTATTTAAATGTCTTTATTTTGTCGTCGTCTTGTTTTTACTGGACAGTCTAGTCGCTGACATGAGTCTCTGCAGCAAGACTCGAATGCACGAGGCATCCCACGTCGTAACCATGGTGACCACACTTCACACACACCCCTCTCTCCTTTCTGTACATTGTGTGTAAAATAAGCTTCGTTAGCAAACGGTCCTCAGAAACCTGCAGAGGTGTCGCTCCATGTTGCATGGTCACATTTAAGACGTTAATGCATGAATACAAACTAAACATTTTCAGCAAATGTAAACGTGCAATATTTTCAGACTATTTTCTTTTTTTATTGTCTTTACCAAAGGCTTCTTTCTTTCTTTCTTTCTTTCTTTCTTTCTTAAGAACATCTAATCAATCAGTGTAGAGGTCAGTAGAGGTCAGCAAAAACACAATTTTTCTGTTAGTAATTATGTTTTCTGAATTGTTTAATCCTTCTCTTCTCTTCTCTTCTCTTCTCTTCTCTTCTCTTCTCTTCTCTTCTCTNCTGAATTGTTTAATCCTTCTCTTCTCTTCTCTTCTCTTCTCTTCTCTTCTCTTCTCTTCTCTTCTCTAAGTTCTCAACTCTAAATGCCAAAATTTCCGCCCAGAGTCCCTTTACTTTCACCGTCTTGATGTTTGTAACAGGAAATGGAAGAAGCTCTGTTTTACTGACTGTCAGTGAAGTGAGCTGGATTAAAATTTCACACATTACAACAGGAGATTGATTTTAAATAATGTAAAATTTAACAGTATTAATCTTTACGTACAGTATCAAACTGCAGAAAGTTACTGTAAGTAAATGGTTTCAGTATGTTTTTTTTTTTCCAATCCCTGTATTTGTGAAGTTTTGTATGTACATTTTGTCACACGTGTCTATTTTTACTGTTATGAATCATTTCCATGTCATTTATTTGTGTTATGTTGATGTTTTTGTTTTTTGTTTTGTTTGTTTTTATTTGAGCTGCGTGCCAAATGTACTGTATTTTAAAAGGATGTGAAGGTGTATTTTGATTTTTGGAAATCAATTAAATATCATGATGTCAGAAAATAATGCTTGTGTGATGTTCATCATTTGGCCACAAGGGGGCAGAAAACAGCAAAATACAACAACTGCATCTCAAACTACTGGATTATCAAGTTGTTATAGCTAATTAAAAAAAATATAATAAAATTAAGTTTTGAGTGCAGTGTCTCCAAAATTTGTCTTTCTAAGTCAAAATTTTGATGGAGTATTTCAGGATTTTGATTTAAGTCAAAATTAAGTCAACAATTTTTCATGTGTACTTTACAATTTTGAAGTAAAGCATCATTTTTATTAAGCAAGTCAAATAAATGTCTGAAATAATTAATTATCTTGGTGATAAAACATAATTTGACTTAGAAAGTCAAACAATTGTCTTAATACTGTGATTTTAAAAATTACAATTTTGATTTAACTATTTTGCTATTTTGACTTGGTAAGTGGTTGTCATTAACATAATGTGTATGCAGGCTGTATTATTGGGCTCAAACATGCAAAATCACCATTATACTCCTTTAAGTCAAAAATAAGTATTTAGTGTTTTTTTAATTTTGAATTTGTTTCATATTATTCAAACTAGATTTATTAGTTATGTCAGGATTCATCCTCCATACCTCAGGCGGTACAAACAGGTAAGAGGCCGAACGGTAGATACAGCGGGGGCGTGGCTGCAGGGCGGGGCCAAATGGTGCTTAAAGCTAATGAGCGGCCGCAGGGGGCGGGGCCCGGTGGTGTTTCCAGCCAATGAGCGGTCCGCATCAGAAGCAGCACTGTGAGTATCCAGCTGATCTGCAGGTCAGAGTCTCATATCAGACACGCCGAGGAAAGTTTGGATCGTTTATCCGCTTCAGCACGACAAAACTCGGCCTGTGTGGATTCAGAGTCCGGCCTGCGTGGGAGTGGAGACCCGGCTGGTGGAGTTTAATCTGCGGGTGAGAGGCTGTACAATCCTCGGCAGTGTTCTGAGACTGTACGGCCCGTATCCTCCCCACAGCCAAAAATGAACTAAAAGCTTTAATGACACAATCTGTGACCGGACAAGTTCATTCCCACGTTTATTATCTCTCAACTCGGACTTTAGTTAGACTGTCGAGGAATTACGACATCATCAAGTGGGTTTATTTTGCATAACAGAAAGACATGACGAGCGACAAGGAGAAAAAGAGGTGAGTGACACTTTGCTGTCTGTTATTTAATCATTTCCTTTCGGTTTTGAGTATAAAACGCAGTTTTTATGGCTTTTCATGGGGGCTGTAACTTGCTGCATGTGATTTCTGTTTCTGCTGTCATGATGTTATAAATCACAGTCAGATTTTATTTGGCTTCATGTGGAGTTTATAATAAAATCATGACATGTTAATGTGTTTTATACTGAAATAACTACATTTTGTTTGTGATTAGAGCCATGTGAGTATGGCTGATTCTGTTTTCTGAATATTTGTTATTTTGTTAGAATAAGGTGTGATTCAGATTCTAAACCAGGAATACAACTGATTATTTTTCATTATTAATTTCTTCCCTTAATCGATTAAAACTTCATAAATAGTGACAGTCATGTACTTGTTTTGTCTTAATAACACTTAAAAACTTAATTGAAACAGTTAATTTCACAGTGATATGAACCAGAGAAAAACAACAAATATTCACATTTAAGAATCTGGAAGCAGCAAAAGTTTGGCATATTTGCTCAGTACGTTACCAAAATGAATAATTAATTGTTTAATAAGTTCCATTCCTTATCAATAGATTATTGACAAGCTGGAGGCACGTTTACAGCTCTATAAAACCATTTGGTTTAAAATATAAGTGGTTGTGTCTGTAAAGACATAAGCCATTATTAATATTTCGTACAAAGCTTAACAGCAGCAGAAGGTGTTTTTTTTTTTTTTTTTTTTTTTTGTGATTCAGACTTTCACACAGTACTTTCTCTCAGTGAAGATGATGCTGATCAGACCTTAAAATAGTCTGTAAACATAAAAAGCAGCAGGCCTGGAAACAAACACTCCAAGATGCAAAGAGGTCAGGATGAGGAAGATGAGAGTTAGCCAAATTGAAACTCCACTTTATATCTGGTTAAAAGACACACATTGTGGCCCTGTGACTTGTCTGTGTGTAAGAACGGAGAGTTTGCTGTAAATCATGAGTCATAATTATAGCCGAGTATCTGATCAGGAAGTTTCTGGACTTGTAGGAATATTGATTTGCTGGTAGCAGATCAGAAATATTTGTTTTGTATTTCAGATTTAACTGAGGACGTTCCTGCACCAATAAAAGTTTAGTTTCATCAGTCTGTGCAGCATCAGATCATGCTGTGACTTTAACGCTGATGGATGTTCTATAGGGGCCTTTAGTGACAACATCAAGCAGTTTACCTTATGTTTAATGCTAAATTCTTATATAGAATTACAAATTGTGTGTGTGTGTGTGTGTGTGTGTGTGTGTGTGTGTGTGTGTGTGTGTGTGTGTGTGTGTTATGTCAGTATTTCAGAGGTTCATTGTTGCAGCTTCATCCATAAAGCTGTTATGAGACGATCCATTTAGTGGATTCCACGTTTTATTCTGCTAAGGTAGTGTTATTTAGGGATGGCAATTTCGACACAGAAGTTCGAACAGTTTTGAAATACACCAAAATGCCCCGTTTGAATACATGTTCTGACAACTGTTTCAAAACTTGTCACGCAGTCGTCACGTGACGGTTTAGGAGGTGTGGCCAAATGCTGCCATATGCACCTCAATTTTCTTCAGTGAATCAAGGGAAAGGATTTATTGAAAACTGGTTTAGAACAATTGGCACAAATTNCAATTTTCTTCAGTGAATCAAGGGAAAGGATTTATTGAAAACTGGTTTAGAACAATTGGCACAAATTAAAATGCAGATATAATCATCATCTCATAAGTGTAATAAACAAAAAATTTGGTCAGTTGCCATGACATAAATGTGATAAGATAAATATTTACGTCATAAGCGATCAGCACAAAGGCCTCAATAATTTATGGTTTGATTGCATCTGCATGAAAACTGTTCACGTTTTGGAAGGAAGCGTTCAACTCTGCTGAAGTTACAACACCTGCCAGTAGATGTCAGCGTTGAGTGAGACATTTCCAGACGTTTCGAGACAATATAGCTGTTTGTGTCGAGACGTTTCAAAGCCTCGAAATTGCCTCTCTAGTTTTCTTTTCACCTGCATGTATTTACATGTCGAATTTTGTATATAGGTCGAAAGGAAGATTTTAGAGGCAGATCTGGATACAGGATTTTTTGTTTGTTTGTTTGTTTGTTTTGTTATTTGGCACAGTTTTTTAAAGACATCAACCTTAAATGAAAAAAATCAGGCGTCATCTGCCATGGCTCGTACATCGAGGATGATTCTTCTCCTGGTTATGTGTTTGGGTTCAGGTTAGGGCGGGTATAGGTTGTTGACAATATGGCAGATGTGAGTGGGCAGGGCCTCTCCACCACAACAAGGTGGCAGTCCCCAAAAAGGTCACGCATGTATGTCCTATTTGGACTATCAAAAGGTCAGGGGTCACATTTATGACATCACTGTACATTAACAAATAAATCCAGAAACACGAAGCTACATCTGATTTTTCACACATTTATGGCAACGGCAGAATAAATATGGCAGACATATTAACCCGTAAGCCTTTTATCATTTATCAAACCAAACCCTTAAAGGACCATACAGGTGATTTTGCATGTGTGAGCCCAATAAATACTACTCACATACATGTTACATTACAGCCAACCATTTTCAAAACATACTGGAGTGTTAAATCTCAGAATTAAAATGAGAAAAAAAAGAAAAAATCACTGGTATGGTCCTTTAGTTGTAATTTATAATTCAGTGATTGGTGTAATCTTTCATTCACCGTCATTATGACGCAGCACTGCTGTCATCAGAGTTGTCATCCTCATCTTCCTCATTCCTCCTCCTCCTCCTCTTTATCACCTTAAACAAGCAAAGAGCTCCTCATTTATCTCTTCATTTAAAGACNTCCTCCTCCTCCTCTTTATCACCTTAAACAAGCAAAGAGCTCCTCATTTATCTCTTCATTTAAAGACCTTAAGCTTTTTTTTTTGTTGCATCATCTTTTGTCAGATCTGTTCTGCTGAATTATCTCAGAGACGAGAGAAAAGACAAGAAGAGGACAAAGTACTGAAAGACTGAGAATTACCTGAACCAAGAGATAAATGCAGAGAGAGAGAGAGAGAGAGAGAGTGTTAATGATAAATCCTTTATTACTGTCAACAAAAAGATTTTGTTGACAGTAATAAAGGATTATAAAAGATTTATTTTTCAGATTTCTAAAATGTTCTGTGATTATTTTGGGCAACATTTACATTATAATCTGTAAGTCTGTCATAAATCACAGATTAATAAAATCAATCATCACACATCAGTCTGTTATTCTAACTAAACATGATGTTAAATTTTTAAACATTTTCATCAAAGTAAAACAAATATTTTAGTCATTTTTCAGCTGAAATCCTCTGAACTTTAACGTGATTTCACGCAGAGAAACTCAGCAGCAACATCAGTGTGTGTGTGTGTGTGTGCATGTGTGTGTGTGTGCGTGCGTGCGTGCGTGTGTGAGAGTGAGACAGAGCTTCTGTGCTACAATGCAGCACTGTTTGTCTTTAAGGGCTTAAAGCTCTTCAGCAGTTTATTAAGAATAAACAAGATGAAGATGGAAATAAATGGAGGCAGAGAGACAGGAAGTGAAAAATGAGAGAGAGAGAGAGAGAGAGAGGANAGATGGAAATAAATGGAGGCAGAGAGACAGGAAGTGAAAAATGAGAGAGAGAGAGAGGAGGAGAAGGAGGATGGTTACGTTTCAGACGATACAGGAAGTCACCAGTAAAGTGGATATTATCGGCCGATATTTGCTTATCTCAGACGTATCGTATGTTAGCAAACCTGCAAAAACAGAATGGCTGCTACATCTGCTCATAAGAGTGTTTTCAGGCTAAATATATACTGCAGTATATTCATGTAAGTGCAGTAAATGTATGTGTTGCAGTACTTTATATACTAAACGACATACATTGACATGGAAAAGTATAATGGATCATCAGAATTCCCAGTTGGAAACTTGAGCGACTTACCTGACGTCACAACAATTAACAGCAGCAGATTTCCTTCACATTCACACATTTACCAGGCAAATCTTTTTATAAAAAAAAAAAAAAAAAAAAAAACTTTTCAGAATTTGAGACCCTTTTTTTTGTCTCATTTCTTTCAGATTTGATGTTGTTTTGTTTTTTCCCCAAGAATGAAGAATTCTCTAAAAACTTGAGATGTGAGAGGGTTAATAATACTTTGGAAGTCTGAAAATTCTTTCTGAGAAGCTTTCAGCAGAAGAAATTGTCTTAAATTTATGTGCCGTTATTGCCTAATAATTTTGGCCACAGAGGGCGCTGTTCAGGAACAGTTGTACATGCTCACTGTAGAGATTCTACAGAACCTCTAAAGGGACATGAAGAAAACAAATATCCGTGGAAGGAATAAAAATAGTGAGTCCTTTTTTTTATTTCACAAATCTTTTGCATTATAAATGTTACAAATGTTTTGCGAGATAACACAAAACTTGACCCTTAATTAAGCGGAAGTGCGACAGTATATCTGGGTTACTCTGATGCTAATGCTAATGCTAATGTTGCTAACCAACAATGGAGCAATTTGTCAAGCTTTACTTTGAGCTTGGACTAAAAAGTTGCTGTTTGGATCTAGATCACTTGGGTTATCTCACAAAACTTTCATTGTAACGCAAATGTTTTGCAAGATAATGCAAAAAGTTGACCCTTCATTGAGTGGAATTGCAACATATCTGGGTCATGCTAATGCTAATGTTGCTAGTCAACAATGGAGCGATTTTTGTGGAGTTTTACTGTGAGCTTGGACTAAAAAGTTGCTGCTTGGATCTAGCTCACTTGGGTTATCTTGCAAAACTTTTATGTTATCTTGTTATTTTTTTTTTTACTTCTGCTGATATTTTTTACCTCTTGTGTCCCTTTAGCAGCCCGGTAAGATTCTGTATGTTCTCGTGTTTTATAAAAGAATAGCATTTCTGGAAAAACAGCAGAAGTTGGAATGAGTTTGTCGCAGGAATAAAAACTGCAGTAAGTGGTGATCTTCGTCTGTCTGGCCCCCTCACGGCGAGGGGCCCGGCGGGGAGGAGAGGAGCTCTGAGAAACCTCCGCTCTATCTCTCCTTTGTTATTTGTGTCTCATTCATCCTCACTCTCTTCTTCATCATTTTCCATCTGTTTTTCTGTCTCTTTGCTCAGAGCAGTAATGGAGTAAAATACTCACATTCTTTCATGTACACAGTAGAAAAATGCTTTACTACAAGTAAAAGTAGCAGCAGGAAATGTACTCAAGTAGCAGAAGTACAAGTACTGACAGATAATATTTGTCAGAGTTTTCAATTTGGATTAACATCAATAATGAAAAAAAAAACCCAAAACCCGAGATTTTGCAAAAATACAAAAATGAAAAATTTTATAATGAAAGAATAAAATTCCCAAACTTTGGAGATATTTGTTTATAGAACTGTCAAGAAGAAAATTGTGATAATTTTTCTTCTTGACAGTTTTCGACCACAAATTATCACAAAAAAGAAAAATTATCTTCAAAGTCTGAAAGATTTTGGAGAAGATCATGAATCTAGTGAAGAATTTTCCAGATTTTCTAGCGTTGAGTTTTTCACGATTTTTAGTTAAATTGTTCAACATTAAATTAAATTGTTAAAATTTTAATTGTAAATTAAATTGTTCAGAGACTTTCTTTCATTTTCTAGAATCTTCTAGAAGTAGAAAATCAAGAACTTTCTGACCTTTAAGATTTTTTAAAGATTTTTTTCTAAAGTTTATCTTAAAAGAAATCAACTTTCTGTCATTTGTTTTAGCTTTTATAGAGTTTTATCTATCTCTTATCTAAAATTTAAAAAAAAAATTAAATCGAGCACTTTTTAAAAAATAACTTAAAACTCAGAGGTTTAATGAACCAGAATCAAATCAAGTATTTACATTGATGTATTTTAAGAGTGAGTACTGCAGTAAATGTACTTAATTACTGTACTACTTTACTCTGATATTTATCCTTCTCTCCTCTCCTCTCTCCTTATCATCGTCTCCTTTTTGCCTCCTCGTTTTTTCCATGTTTGAGGTCATTTGGCGAAGGATCTCTCCTCCTTCAGAACACTGTCTCCTCTTCATTTCCTGTTTCCTGTCCCAGATCCCTCACTTCCTCTTCCTCTTCCTCTGCTTCCGAATCATCATCAGTGTTAATGATTTTACTGTGTGTGTGTGTGTGGGGGTGGGGG
>VXCM01005653.1:137159-147802 GCA_014773175.1 Lucifuga dentata
CTCTCTCTCTCTCTCTGTGTGTGTGTGTGTGTGTGTGTGTGTGTGTGTGTGTGTGTGTGTGTGTTGCTCTGTTTCATGGACTATCAGAATCATCAGTAATCTCCTGCATCATTCTTCTGATTGAGCTGAGGTCAGGGCCCCTGCCTGGGATGGCTATTTGTTCGTGTGTGTGTGTGTGTGTGTGTGTGTTTGGCTGTGTTTCCAGAACTCGACGTTCCTCTGGATCACAGATTAGCCGGTGCTGTATTGTTGCTCTGTGTTTGTGTTTGTCCAGGCGCCACAGCTACAGGAAGACCCACTGTAAGCAGAAGTGTGTGTGTGTGTGTGTGTGTGTGTGTGTGTGTAGGCAGTCACCTTGGCTTTCTCTGACCCTGCAACTTTTAGAGTGGAAAATAAAATCTTTCAGTTCAAACTTGAAACTGATCTGAAAATGTACTACACACGCACACTCGCACACACACACACACACACACACACACACACACACACACNGTTCTGGTTACATGTTTCCTATAACCTCCTTGCTGCTTGTTATCACAACAACCAGGAGGAGTGTGTGTGTGTGTGTGTGTGTGTGTGTGTGTCCAACTGAATCAGCAGGTTGCTTTCAGGTTGACAAAACTGTCCATGAAAAGAGGAAACCTTCGAGTCAACTTGAATTAATGATGTCATCACCTGCAAACGCTGCAAAACGCCCCTGTGATTATTTTTATTCATTTAATCTGACAGTTTATCATTTTATCAGACATCAGAGTTTAAATTCCAGAGATAAAACACCTCCAAAAGCTGAATTCTATGCATTTAACTGTAAATATGACATGGTGCATGCTTAGCACAGACACAATGCCACACAATGCACACACAAGACCAACATGATGCCAACATGCTGCCGACACGATGCCGACATGAGGCAGACACGATGCCAACACGATGCAGACATGATGTCAACATGCTGCCANGACACGATGCCGACATGAGGCAGACACGATGCCAACACGATGCAGACATGATGTCAACATGCTGCCGACACGATGCCAACACGATGCAGACATGATGTCAACATGCTGCCAACACGATGCCAGCACGATGCCGACATGATGTCAACATGCTGCTGACACGATGCCGACATGAGGCAGACACGATGCAGACACGATGCCAACACGATGCTGACACGATGCCAACACGATGCCGACATGATGTCAACATGCTGCTGACACGATGCCAACACGATGCCGACATGATGTCAACATGCTGCTGACACGATGCCGACATGAGGCCGACATGATGCTGACACGATGCCGACACGAGACCAACATGATGGCGACACGATGCAGACACGAGGCCGACATGATGCTGACACGATAACGACACAAGGCCGACACGATGCCAGCACCGTGGCAGACATGAGGCCGACATGATGCAACAGTATGCAACATGATGCAGATATGATGCTGACACCATAAAGACATGACGCCGACACAACACAGTTACAACGCTGACACGATGCCGACACGTGACCTGGCATTCACAGTTCTCACACGCTTTCGTGGCGACCATGCATGATGACAAGCAGTTTACTCCTCAAAGTTGTTTGCGTTGTTTGTTTTTTATCGCTTAGCTAATCGTTTATGAAGATGAATTTAAGTCACGCAGACGTAATTTCAAATTTGACGAATTTGTTCAAATTTTGAGTCGTGCATGACCTAACTTTGCGTGACATCATAGTTTATATTTAAAATAATCTGATGGGCAGCACGGTGGCACAGTGGTTAGCGCTGTTGCCTCACAGCAAGAAGGTCCTGGGTTTGATTCCCGGCTGGGGCAGGGCCTTTCTGTGNTGTTGCCTCACAGCAAGAAGGTCCTGGGTTTGATTCCCGGCTGGGGCAGGGCCTTTCTGTGTGGAATTAGCATGTTCTCCCCATGTCCGTGTGGGTTCCCTCTGAGTGCTCCGGCTTCCTCCAAAAACATGCATGTCAGGTGAACTGGGAACTCTAAGTTGCTCGTAGGTGTGAATGAGAGCGTGAATGAGTTTGTCTGTCTCTGTCAGCCCTGAGATAGACTGCTGATCTGTCCAGGGTGTACCCCGCCTCTCACCCTATGACCGCTGGGATAGGCTNTTTTTTTTTTTTTTTTTTTACAGTATGAACTCTCTGACCGTGTTGGGAGACGTTTCCTGATGAACTTTATCTCCTGACGCCTGCATACCGATGCAAGCACAAATCTGTAATAATCAGATCTAAAGCTGAGAGATGAGGGGGGCAGAGCCAAACGGCTGCAGTTCCGCCCCTTCACTCATCCTTTGCTTTTGTTTGTTTTGTTCAGATTGGAATGAAAATGAAAATGAGGTCACGTCTGCAAAAACTCAGCAACTCAAGATGATTTTATGTATAAATTAATCCTAAAATCCTTATTTTCTTAAATCAGTCATAATCTGTGAGATTATTTCAGCTGGTTTCTAACAAATAATCCCAGTATTTTTCCTGCTTCTACTGAAAATATATTTCTTATTTCATGCTGGTTCCAGTTCCTGACACTCATTTCTGGAATATTCCTGGGTTTGGGTGGATGTGTTGGAGTACCAGCTGATTGATAAATACTCAGCCTGGCACATGAGGAAGTGAGCAGAGACTAATATTTTTATCTCATATTCCTGATGGATTTTTTTTTTTGTGTTTGTTTTTTCATTTGAGTTTAGTGATTCTAACTTGACGTTCCAGATGTTTCCGAGGCTCTGAGAGTTGTGGAAGACGGACAAACGAAGCCAGCATGCAGGAATTATGCACCATCTTGTTGCTATCCATGATTGTGGCTTTGACTCTACTCACCTTTACTATCAAAACACAAAGCCAGAGCCTGTTTGGACATAAATGATGACATCATATCAACTGTGGAGAATTTATTTATTTATTTATTTTTTGGGACTTCTGTGAAAATGGGATCAAATCTCTCTGATTGGAAGGAGATTATGTTGGAAAATAAATGAGTAAAATCTTTCTATGCTGGGCTCAGAATTTATCAGTCAAGGATTTGGAGGCTTGTGTTTAAAGAATGTCACTGTCACCACTGCTCCACATTCTGTGTGTGTGTGTGTGTGTGTCTTGTCATTTGGTGGTTTAGAGTGACAGCGTTAGTTTTGTCAGGCAGGTTTCAGAATGTCAGGTATGTATTTATGTATTTTCTACCTGCCTTGCGTGTACATGTGTGTGTGTGTATGTGCACGTGTGTGCATGTGTGTGCACATTTGTCCATCTGTCATCGGCTTCTTATTTCTGTCTGAATCTCAGACCAGCAGCTTCTCAAAAGATTCAAATCATGAGCAACAAAACAGTAGTAAAATAAGTACTGAAGTATTTAAAAGTACTAATAACACAGTGGGAAACTACACTCTTTTGCAGTTAAAGTCCAGTTATTATTTAGGTGTAAACTGTAGACAAGAATCATCAGTAGCTTTGTTTGAGCGTCAGGTGAAAACCTGGTTTCTGCAGTTTGGGAATTTTTCATGCTTTCATTCAGATCATTTAAAGAAGGAAAGGAAATAAGAGAAATGAAAAAGAAGGAATGAAATAATGAGGGAAAAGAAAGAAAGAAATGTAAAAAGAAGAAAGGACTGAAAGAAAGTCAATCAAAAGAAAGGACAGAAGGAAGAAGAGAAGGAAACAAAGAAAGAAGTCAGTCTGAAAAGGAATGGGGCAGAAGGAAAGGATGAAGGAAGGAATGCTAAAAGAAAACATCAAAAGACAAATAGAAGGAAAAAGGAAGACCAGATTTAATGAAAAAAGGAAAAAATAATGTGAAAATCCATTTTGTTACTGAATGGTCTGTAAAGCATTTTTAACTGCAGCTTAGATACTGGCTGATATTAAAGGGACTGCTGGGTGAAGCTCACTGATTGGTCAGAGGTGAACTTTCCTCTGACTAATCAGGCGGACGCTTTGTTTTTTTTTAGCTTGAATTTCAAAATGAAAAAGTATTTCAAAAGATCTCACGATGTTAATCAGAATTTGTAACTTCTTATTATAAATTGAGCTGATTTTAAAAAACAGGGCTGCAACAAAAAAAAAAAAAAAAANAAAAAAAAAAAAAAAAAATCAGAGATCAAAATATCAAAACAGCTCTGTGAATGGCATCTCCAGCCAGAGATGTAACTTCCGTCGTCTTCATGGTCCCTGAAGTATGGTAGGAATTTGAGCAAGTAACTCACTGAAGGAACCATATTTCCTATCACAGATACTTCCTGCTAAAATATTTCCTAATTTTGTTCCAAACTAAATAAGAAAAATGGCTTTATCAGTAAATCTGCATGTTCTTCCTCTGGCCGCTCAGCTTCATTAATCCAGTCAGACTCAAATGACAGCGGTTTGTTATCCAGCAAGGAATGTAAATTATCGGTTAAACTCGTTTCGTTTGCATTTCTTAGTGACACACCGACTTTCTGCTTCATTTTCACCCACGGGTCAAGTGCTGGAGACACAAGATCATGCTAACGAGGTCAACGTGAACGCGATCAGAGCCCAACTAAAGAAACTTAATGCTCCAGTTAGAGCGGTCATCATATCAGATTTTAACTGTAGTCTCATGATAACGATATTATCACGATATCTATAGAAAATAAAAAAAAAATAATAATAATAATGCTATCAGTCAAATTCATCTTTAACTTTGTTTATTGTGCATTTTGTCTCTTTTTTGGCAAATGAATTAGACTCCAAATAGGAGTGTAGGGAGGTGGAGAGAGTCTGTAAGCAGGACTGTACGAAAGCTCCAAAAACAGCAATTCCACCTTAAGGGATCGTGTAAAGGAACCAGCCAACCAAGAATCCGCATAATATCAGACAACACACGCGGAGGAACAGGGAGAACTCTCGCCAGAGACAAGCCGCGCTTTTGTTCCTGAGTAACATCTCTCTGGATGGACGGCCCATACAGAGTCATTCCGCCAAGAATGGAGGAAGCTGCCGCTGGGAAACCGACTTTAAGGGGGTCGACTCCGCGGCAGGCGGGCTGTTTCCCCCGGAGTCGAGCAATAACGGCAGCTGCAGGACGTTCTCCTGCCTGCTGGTGTCCGTGAGCTCCAGGACCTGATAAACAAAAGATCCACAAATCTAACAAATAACCAGGAGAGAGAAAATCCTGTCAAGTCCAACACCATGATAGCTTAGCTTTAGCAACACAGCTAAGACCTTCACGGAACATTTCCTGTTTCAGGGCTAGCATACCAACTGCTACTTCCTGTCTCTACCGTGGTGAAATCTGCAGGATGATGGAGGTGAAAGTGGTGAACAGGTTGGTGGTACCGCCCCCTTTAGCGGTTCCTGTTGATCGGCGTTTCCTGCAGACTGGGGCGTCTACCAACTTCCTGTCTTTGTTACTGAATCCTAAAAACTCCACACCAGCAGCTAACTTTTTTCAGGTTAGGGTAGAGCGTCTCGCTCTTGTCTGTCAGCTCCTCCATCATGATTTAGTGCGGCAGTAGTAGCTACACACTGTGGTAGTAGCTAGCTAGCTAGCTAGCTATTCTTGCTTTGTCTTCCAAAGAAAAAGAAATGATTAAAGAGGCGCTGCATTATTTACTGATATTATCATGTGTATTATTAACATGATATCAATATTTCATTTTTTAAATATCATGGTTATCATCAGTATCGGTATATCGCAACACCCTTACTCCTGATCAGTGTTAGCCTAATTTCCATCTTTGAATATTGCAATGTAAATGAAATTCCAACAATCCTGCCTGAGGAACAAGATTTGATATCTGATTAATTTTTCTGATTCTCTGTTATCTACATCAGTATTGGTCTCAAATGTCCAGTATCTGTGTGTGTGTGTGTGTTTGGGGGGTCGGTGAGTACATTAGTGCCCTGTGTGTAGAAGCGATGTGACTCTTCATTGTTTTGTGTCCTGAAGTTTTCTGCAGGGAGCAAAGCACAACAAACACACACACACACACACACACACACACACACACANACACACACACACACACCACCCCTTCGCCCCTCCTTCCAGCGTACCTTTGACTTATTTTGAATTGACTTTTTATTTGTTCGTGCTGCTTTTCATATCCGTCCGGTTGGAGTTGCTCCACCTGAGACTCACCTGGCGTTTTCCATGTAAACCTGTGAGAAATGATTGTTTAGAAGATGCTGATGCTGATCAGGAAGTTGCGGTGGATTACGCTGCAGGAATGGACTGAGAAGCTTCCATCAATGTTTCAATCCTGTTTTGTTGGAATCTGAGTGAATTCTTGCTGAACAAAGCAGTTTAACTGAGGAAAACAGAAATCAGGCTTGATTCTGATCATTCAGAGACGGAAAACAAGAATCCTGTTTTTTTTTTTGTTTTTTTGCGCAATTAATAAATTAGTTTTTTTGGGCCTATTTCACTAAAACTATGACGCTTAATGAAATGATGAGGCATTCATATCCCAGATATTGATCCAGATCTGATGGATTAAAATATATGCACAGTCAGGAGTCACATTTATGACATCACTGGACATTAATAATAAGCCTAGAAACATGCAGACAAACATGCAACGTGCTGCTAAGATGATGCTGATTCAACAGAAAATAAGGCAAATTTATCTGTATAACAGCATCAAACAGAGGCTTTCCACAAACAAAATGCATTAAAACAAGATTTAAAAGACAATACAAACAAAATAAAGCAGCATTTAACATACATTATGAACAAAATAAAACAACCTTTAAAATACATTAATAAAGCAACATTTAAAAACCAAGAGTTAAATAGGAAATGGTAAAAAAAAATTTAAAAAAAAGTAAAAGCAAATAAAATAATCTATAGTGTGGTTACATTGTGAAATTAATTAATTTTGAAATGCAGTGCAAAGCTTAATTAAAAGCAGCGCTAACGAGAAAAGAAGCAGAACAGAACAGAATTGTCATATTTACAAAAATTTAGCATTTAGATCCAGAAGATAATGTACCGAATACCGCCATGCAGTAATTTTGCATGATAAATCATTTTGATTTCAAGGTAATGGTCATAAAAGTCTGATTTAAAGTAAAATTTGGGGGATTGTTGGCCTTGGAGGAGGTATGAACTCTCTGTAAACTCTAGTTTCAAAACCACATCAGTGTTTTGCTTATTTTCTGCAGTAATCTGCTTTATTCTGACTTGTTTTAAGACATTTGTCTCAAAATCCTGAAACAAGTAAATGTGTACAGAAAACAGATTGAAATCGTTTTACTGCTGTGACTGATTTTTTTCACTTATTCAAAGAAATAAGACTTTTAAGACTCAAAAATAGTCAAAAATGACTTATGCTGTGCAGTTTTACGTTTATTTTTCTAGCATGCATTATGGGATATTTGGCAGATGCAGGAATGATCAGCCTTAAACTATGAATATTCGCCTTAGCAACAGTTTGCCAGAAGCAGAAACCTCTGATCTGTGAAGTCCAAATATAGCTTTTGGATCACAGGCTGCATTGTCTGTTTGAGCTTTTTACATCTAAATTTGACTTATTTTAGTTCTTGGAAAATGACTCAGAGTTCTGCCAACAACATCGATGTTTGGCAGCATTGTGTTGTTGTTTTTTTTTTTTTACTTTTCCAGTTCTTTATAATTTACTGAAAGAAATCTTATTTATAAAATATAATAAAATTTTATGATTGTTTTCAGTTTTCATGAAGGACCAAAACATTTAATGATTTTCTGACACATTACTCATATTTATTAAATGTAATGTTATGTTTTTCACCCCATACTTAATGTACTTTTATTTTAATTAATTAATTAATTAAATTTTTTTTTTTTTTTTTTTTTTTTTTTTTNGGATAATGAAGGAGTTTTTGAAATTCCCCCTATGAGTTAGGGCACATTGAGCTGTTTTAGAACTGTTGAAATTAGGATTTATTTTAAGAAATAAAGCGAGCGAACATCCTTGCAGGTCATATTCAGGTGTTAATCGTGTTTTTGTTTTTTCCTCGGAGCAGGAACAGCTCGGAGCGTCGTAAGGAGAAGTCTCGGGATGCGGCGCGCTGCAGGCGCAGCAAAGAGACGGAGGTTTTCTACGAGCTCGCCCACCAGCTGCCTTTACCCCACAGCATCAGCTCCCACCTGGACAAAGCCTCCATCATGAGACTGGCTATCAGCTTCCTGCGCACACGCAAGCTTCTCGCCTCAGGTACACACACACACACACACACACACAAAATTATGCTATTACTCTATGTAGTGCTTTGAGATGCACAAAGTCTTATTTGAATTGAAAGTGAAACTGTGTACTGATATTCCCATTTATATCCCCTTTTATAAGCCAGTGGAGATCACAGAAACACACAGAAGAGCAGAATTCCTGTTAAATTCCCCTCTCTTACAGCAGGGGTTCCCAAACTTTATCATTCTCCAGCTTGCCCTGGAACTGCTGCTATTAGCTTGCTAGATAGCGTAACATATGGTAATCTCGGCAACTTCCTAAAGCGGTAATGACGTTGTCAGATGATGGAATGATGAAAAATGCCACCTGGTTCACTAAATGTGGTCAAAATTGAAAAGAAAAAAATAGGACTTTGCTTATTTTTGTATTCTTGTCATAAAAAAAATATTTAAAAAATAATTTAAGATTATAATTTTATTTGTTTTTACAAATTTCTCCTTCCCTCACGGCCCCCTTAGCGCCTCCTCGCGGCCCCCACTTTGAAGACATCTGTCCTAAAGTAAAAGTGTTTTATTTTCCCCATTTATGTGACACACACACACACACACACACACAACACATAGCTACAGTATATCCCCATTAGAGCTGCACTCATCTTAAAACAAAGCAAACTGTAATAAAATCAAGGTTAACTGCAGATATGGAGCAAAAAAAGCAGCAAGTTCTTTGACCCACTCAGTGTGCGTGTGTGTGTGTGTGTGTGTGTGTGTGTTGTTATATGTGTGACTGATTGTGCAGTGAAGTCGGAAGGTATTTCTTGGCCCAGTTTCTTCTCCACCTTCTTCCTCTTTTATTTAAAATTAGCAGCTTAGGAAGCTTGACAAAAGAAGCAGAGCCATTGTTCTGGAATTCTTCCACTGCGTCTGAGACGAGGAATGAGATCAGAGAGACACGAAATACAACAACAGCATCAGAGACGCACATTCACGCTGCAGGTTTAAAGCCTTTTGTTTTCCCGAAAAGAGCTGTGAAACAGTGTTTGTTCAGGGCAGAAGGAAGCGCAGGGCAGAGACTCGCTTAAACTCCATCACAGCAGAGGACATGTTCGGCTTTTTCTTCTTTTTCTTCATGTTTATAATGTAAATGAGTCAGGAGTTTGTGTTGAAAACTGTCAAAATGTCAAAACTTGACTTGAGTGTGTACAGTAAAATCCTGAACTGTTCTGAAAGTTTTTGATTTGTGCTTTACTTCTGTAACGTGTTGATGTCAACATGTAACACGTTAATTTACCTGCCTGCACACCTGGTTAGACACACCCCACCAAATCAAACTTTCAGGACTCAGTAACAGATAAAATGACTTGTTAAGAATCCTTCATATTGGTCTGATTCAAATAATCAAAGCCATCTCGTCTTCTTCAACTTTTCTCATCGTAGAAGTTTGGTATATTATAGGATTTGGGAATTTATATTATACTATTATTGGGATATGTGTAGCTGACACTTAGACTGAATATCTTAGTAAGACAAACCCAACATCAGGAAAGTCTGATAAGATTATTTTCCTTAGATGAGGAAAAATGTGAATCCTAAAACAACATCTTCACACTTTCTTGAATTCCTGTTTTTGCAGTGTATCCAGTTTCAGGTTTTGTTTGGAAAATCAGTTAAGCACATAAAAAGGCAAAGGGATCGTTCTTGGGGATGTGAGATTATTTTAACTCTCTCCTGGGCATAGGGGAAAAGAGGAGGAAAAGAAAGTCGAGGAGAGATGGAGGTAAGAAGGAGTAATAAGGGTAAAAATTTAAGGAGAGGTAAAGGACAGCTTATGGTAAATCCTTTTAAAATGCACATAAATTCAAATGAAATTCAGCCTTTGCTTTTAACCCATCCCTAAGAAGCCATGGGCAGCCATTGTATGGCCCGGGGGCCAACTCCAGTCCTAAACTAGCGCTTTGCTCAAGGGCACTGACAGGAGAATTAAGCCTAACACACACTGTAAAAAGTCCTTCAGTGTGTTAGTCCATACTACATAAATTTAAAATGTATGATTCACTCAAAAAAAAAAAATTCCTTTTCAACTGGATTCATTTCAGTTACATCAAAGTAAAACCTGCACTGTAAAAAACCTTTCTTTGGTTTAACTTAAAAAAAATTGAGGTAACATTTTTCCAATCATTTTTTAAAGTTTGGGTGAATTAGTATTTTTGAATAGGACAAACTCAATAATATACTGTATATTTGACTTTAAAACATAAAATATATATGGAAACAGCCAAGAAATTGAGTTGAGCAAACTTGATAGTCGTCAACATGTGACCTACATGAAACTTGATTAAAATTTAAGAAACACTACAAAGTTCAGTTCCATGAACTCATACATTTTTTTTTAATTTTGATAAACTCTTGTTTTGTGTGTTTGAGTCAAACTGAAATAAAGTATACATGTGATGTATTTAACATGGATTGTTTGTTGGCATGTTTATATTTGTGGAGTAATACACCAGAATACAGAT
>VXCM01005653.1:155649-181473 GCA_014773175.1 Lucifuga dentata
GGGGGGGATAAGGGAGTTAATGTGTTGAGAGAGAGAGAGAGAGAGAGAATGCTCGTACTGAAATTCATTTTTCACAACTAAAAAAGAAAAAAGTATTATTTAAAAAAGAAAATTATACCAACAAGCAGCAATAAAATCATGTTTCAGTTACAGAGGATAAAAGGAAATGAAATGTTTCATGAATGGATTTTCATGTTTCTTACAAATATTAAGCACAAATAAAACTTTTACTCTGTTTTCAAAGGGCAACAGCATTTAACCTTGTCAGCTTAAAGGACCATATCGGTGATTTTACATGTTTGAGCCTGATAAATACAACCTGCATACACATTACATTCTACATACCATTTTCCAAAAAAATACTACTGGAGCGGTACATTTTAGAATTGTTTGTCCTACCTTCTAGACTGTATCGGTTCAGTGCAGTACACTATAAAAACCAACTTGGAGAGATTTAAATAAGTAATCCATCATGGTCAACAACTATTTTTTTTGACAAAATAAGGTAAATTTTACGTTTCAATGCAGGTAAAAGCACCGAGTGATCTGAAAACTGTTTCCTGGTGGAAACTTTACCCGCCAGGGAATATAGTTCCAGGAGAAGACTGTTGCAGAGCAATAATAAAAATGGCCGCGCCTTTCACAATCAGATATACATTTTAGCAGGCAAAGCATTGAATTTTAAGGTGGAATTGAGTTTTGCTTTTTTTTTTTTTTTTTTTTTTTTTTTTGGAAAATGGTTTGCGGTAAAGTGTGTGCACGTAGTATTTATTACACTCAAACATGCAGAACCACCGGTATGATCCTTTAAGTTTTGGTTAATTCATCAATGATTTGTGAATGTTTGAATTTTTTTGGTTGTGTTGCTCTCCAGGCAGCAGTTTTGGTAAAAAAGGCAAAGAGCTGAGCACCGAGCGCAACTTCTTCATGAGGATGAAATGCACCGTGACAAGCAGGGGGCGCACCGTCAACCTAAAATCAGCCAGCTGGAAGGTAAAAACCTACAGAAAACCTACGGAACTCCACACGTATCATGAACAAACCCTTCTTGCGCGTGATTGGACGAACACATCCTTGCTGCGCTGTCCTTGTTTCTATGGTTACGGTTTTTCTGTCGCTTCCTGCAGGTGCTGCACTGCACCGGACACCTGAAGATGTACAGCAGTGGTGCTCCTCGCGTGCTGTGCGGCTTCAAAGAGCCTCCACTCACCTGCGCCGTGCTGATGTGCGAACCCATCCCACACCCGTCCGACATCGACACACCGCTGGACAGCAAAACCTTCCTCAGCAGACACAGCATGGACATGAAGTTCACCTACTGTGACGACAGGTGTGTGTGTGTGTGTGAGAGAGAGAGAGAGAGAGAGAGAGAGAGAGAGATTTGCCTGTATCAACATGGTAAATCTGGCGCTGCAGCTTTATTTCCTGAACTGCCCTAAAAGCTTTGCGTTTGATTGGTCCTTTACTTCTGTAACATGATGATGTCATTATGTACAAGGCCAGCAAATAAGCGAGCATTTGGCCAACATCTGCAATCCCACAGCTGGCCAATCAAAAACAGCAGACTTTTCAGGGGGATGCCTTAAAGAGACAGTACCTAAAAGCGTCCTGTTTTCACTCTGTGTGCACAGTGGTGCTGCTGCAATGTCTTCTCTGCATTTTAAAAACATTGTAAACCTTTCACGATACAGCCCATAAATGAACATAAGAAGATGGGACATGCTTCCATTTTGTCAGAGCAGGGACACACAAAGGAAAACACACACGCGTACACACAAATGGTTTGACTGATTGTGTGTTGAGTGACGAGTTTAGCTTGGTGGGGACGCCGGTGAGAAAAGAAAGCCAGAGATGGAGCTTTAATACTTTAATAAGCTGCTGACAGACTGAGTCAAGAGATAACACACACACACACGCACACACACACACACACACACACACATTCCAGCATTTCAGAGATGTCAGTTTGTGGCTTCTGTCTGATGACATCATTCATGTCGCTGTCATAAACCCGAGTCCATACCTGCTGCTGTGTGTGCGTCACCATGGTGATGGATGTCACACCATAGACGTCATGACACTTCAGGGCCAAATCTGTCTCGTGCTCAGCGGCCATCATCAGGCCAAAGAACCAGTTAGTTTGCATCCAAATATTTCTGTCCTGTTGACCCTGGGAGGCGATGATGAATGCACACACACAGATACACACACACATACATACACACATGAACACACACAGCTTTGAGTTACATAAGTGCACAAAAAGCAAACCTGTAATCTTATCAAGCTGCTCATGCAGGACAAAACTTTCCCGTGGAGGAAAATGAGTGTGTGCTGCTGCAAAACAAGGAACCATTTTCTTTTTTTTTTTTTCACATTTCAGTGCAATTTAATAGTGATCCAAATCACCAATTACACAAATGAGTTTACTGTAGGCGGTTAGAAGAGGCTTAGACTCATTAGGGAAGGAACAGGCGGTTTCTTTACGTCATGTCTGAGTGTGAGAGGCAGGAAAACAGGAAAAACGGCTGCCTAATCACTTTAAGTGGAGAAAAAGATAAAGAGAGATAACCTAACAAATTATGTCCAGGAGACAAATCTAACGCATGGGATTTACACTAGTGCTCACAAGTTTGGAATCGCCCATAAATGTTCATGTTTTAGCTAGAATTTGATGCTTGTAGTGAGTTGTCTTTTGCAGATGACGTTGGTATTTGGCGTGTGGGATTTAAGGAAGCAGCCAGTTTGTCAAAATAACCTTTATTTTGCAAAACGGCAACAGACTGATGTGTTTCTTTTTTTTCCTTTTTGTGGAGAAAACTAATTTGTTTTGGCTGTTTTTGAATCAGAATTAAAGGACCATACCAACCATTTTGCATGTTTGAGCCTAATATATTCATTTTTCATACATGTTACGTTACTGACAATCATTTCCCAAAGCATAAAACTGTATTTCAGCTTTCGTGATATTTTGCTAAATCTCTTAATCTTTCAAAATCAAATATTCAAGTGATACACCCACCTTAAAAATCCATGTTTCTCCTGCTAATAGTTACACAGCCTTATGAAGTCACGGTCCTTTAAATTTTTCCATAAACGCAGGTCTTCTTTTGGGACTATATTCCCCGGTGGAGGCATACATTCACTCCACGCTTTTTATTGAGCTTAAACACTAAAATTACATAACTTCTAAAAAAACCTGAATACACGTCTTGTTGGTGATGATGGATTACCTATCCCAAGAACGTTTACAGTATCAACAAGTTGATTTTAATAGCAGAATGAACTGAAACCAATGGAGGTCTGGAAGGTAGGAAAAACATTTTTAATTCACCGTTCCAGTAGTATGCTTTGGGAAATGATTGTCAGTAACGTTACATGTATGAAAAATGAATATATTAGGCTCAAACATGCAAAATGGACGGTATGGTCCTTTAAACTTTAGTAACGCAAACCCATTAAAGACAACTTACCTGCTTATTTGAAGAGAATAATGTCTTTCAGGTGTGATAACGCAACCATGAAATGTCTCTAATAACCAATCAGCATTTAAAGGTGATTGATTAAGGATGAGAGGAAAACGTTTAACATCAAGAGGAAAACGGCGTGTCGCACTTTTATGTGAACAATTAATTATAAATCAGTCATTTCCAGCTGTAATAGCCATTTGCAATGAGAGAGAGAGAGACAGAGAGAGAGAGAGAGAGAGAGAGAGAGAGAGAGAGATCATTAAAATAGTTAATAAAATCATAATAGTTATTATAATGTGACACTTTTCTGTTTTCTTCTCTCTTCAGTCTTTCCTTCTACCTTTCTTACCATTTCCTTGTTTCTCGTTTCATCATTTCACTTTCTCATTTGGTGTTTCTTTTTCATCTCCTCTTTCCACCTTCCTCTACAGTCCTCTCCTCCTTTCCTGTCCTCCTCCTCCTTTCCTCCTCTCCTCCTCTTTCTTCTACAATCCTTTCCTCCTTCCTTCTACAATTCTCTCCTCCTCTCCTCCTTTCTTCTACAATCCTCTCCTTCTCTCCTTTTTTTCTACAATCCTCTCCTCCGCTCCTCCTTTCCTCTTTTCTTTCCTTCTTTTGCACTAATCTTTCAATCTGAGGCTTGCAGCTGTCAGTGTTACATAACCTGAGGACAAGAGCTCTCTCTCTCTCTCTCTCTCTCTCTCTCTCTCAGGGTGGCTGAAGATCATCCACACATTGTTCATCTTTACCCTCGTTACGGCCCTGTGGTCGTATTATGGTTTGTTTGTGTTTGTGTGTACATGTATATTTGTGTATATTTCTGCTCTCTACTCTCACTGGCCTAGTGTGTGTGTGTGTGTGCGTGCCTGTGCTTCTGAGTGTATGGATGGATGTGTGTGCATGTATGCTTGGATGTAGGTGGCGTCTCCTGATTGGCTGACTTGTGGTGAGCGCTGATTGGTCCGTGTAGTTACCGCGGAGATTAAAGGACTGGGATGACAGCTACCTAACGCCTTTCTGTCCTCGCCCTGCTCCCAACAAACGCTATTCTGTGTATTAGTGCTTATTGTGAATTCTGTGTGTGAGAGAGTATTTTTGATTGTGCTTGCTAACATTAGGTGGACTGAGATGTCAGTCTTTTCTTTGACTTAGTTTTGATTTTGTAAATATTGTAAATAGTCTTTAAAAAGCATCACAGAAGCATCTGGTGATGGTGAGAAGCCTCTTTTGTTTTATTTACTGTTTTCTCCTGTTTATTGTTTAGGAGTCCAGAGGGCTGTACCACGAAGCCAGATTAGTGGGTTAGCGAGGTATGTTGAGCCTAAAGCCAGGGTTATCAGTGTCATGAAGGTGGCTCTCTTTTAATCTGGCTGGATCACCATGGCAACTCATGCTGCAGACATAACCTGGTTATGTTCAGAGTTTTGGCTTGAAATTGACTAAAAAGCGTCACCCTTTGCAAACTTGTCAAGCCGTGTGTTAGGAATGCTACCGAACGGAGCCGTGACTTAAAGTAGCACAAACTGTACATCGCGTTGCATTTATTTGTATGTATATATACACACCACCACAACATATTATATGTTTGTGGTGTTCCCTGGCCATTACTTGCTATAAAAGAAGCCTTCTATAAAATTGCAGGTAATATACATTAATAGTTCACTATATTATTAATCAGTATGACGTTTACATTAATAGTATACTACATCATGAATCAGTTTATCAATTTACATTAATAGTATACAGCGTACAGTTAATAGAACGCCGATAGAACACCGATTAAAATTTTGATTAGTCGACAAACTCATAAAATTAATTTCAGTTTAATTTGGTCAAAACTAGTGATTGTTATGTATCCTACATGGACAGTGTCAGGCCTAAATGCAGTTCTTAGTATAATATTTAAATCTTCTGCATCAGGTTTAAAGTGTCAGAATGTGCAGCATCACGTTAGGAATAAACGGTGGCATTTAGATGCATTGAGTGGTAAATTACATAAAACTTACGCATAAACTATCAGCGACTTTCTGCAGCATTCCTCCCTAGCCGTATTTGCAGCTTTAGCAGTTATGATGTGTTTGGAATCTTCATAACGCTGCATGATAACTTTGCTCCTCCTGACTGAAATCAACAGCTCTGATTGGTCCATTTTGTCCAGTAGTAGAGGTAAATGAGGCCGACACGCCCCCTTTATGGGAACGTGCACAGAGCCTGATGAGGAAAGCCTGGGTTGACAAAGATGGTTGCTAAGCAGCGTCGTGGTACCCGTTATCTCTGACTGGAGTTTTAGCTTTGTGGAGCAGCGAAGGCAGAGAAACCCTGGATCTGATGAACGTGCTTTGTGGTACAGACCTCAGCTCAGACCCATGTATTTTAATTTCTTTTTTGTTATTTTTTTTGCCAGGGAAGCTGCGGGACACTTTAGATTGTTTTTGTTCATTTTCTTTGTAAATGCTCACCAGTAAGAAAATAAACGGCTGCTTGTGTTGCTTTAAAACGTAACGGCCTTCCTTGGGAGAGTGGGAGACGCATTTTTATGTTACAGCCGTGGTTCCCCGAGACTCATAACACCCTTTTCTAAATCTTTAATAAACACCATTTCATTCTCACGTTTAAATAAAAACAAAAGAGAACGTTAAGATTTCTTCACTTTTGGTTTTAATTCCTGGTCTTTCGATCTATCTGGGAATGTGCCATCAACACACTTGGACATTTCTGGGAAAATTCCTGGTGTCATTTCTGATTCCCACAAATAATCTGAGGAAACCTAGAAAGCAAAGTGAAGCTTCGCCACTGCCATGTTGTAAAGAAGCTAAATGTTTTCAGTGTTGTAACGTTATTAGACGTATTTAAAAATGCTGACGTCAGCGCTCGCCTAATCCTCTGGCTGAAACCTGGAATTTTTTTGGCTCGGACGTCAGAATGCGTCTGTGGGTGATTGCAAAGTGCGTCATTGCAAAACCTCCTTTGGTCAAACAGCTTTTTCTGTACAAGAGGTCAATTTATGAAATTCCTGACTAATAAAAATAATCCCACTTAAGAACATACAGTACATGTAAATAGAAAACTTAAAAAAATAGAAAGCATCTTCTCTCTCTCCTTTTCTCTCTCTCTTTCTCTCTTTACTGCCTTTATTCTCCCTTTTGCAGTTTTATTGTGTTTGAACTTCCTGTAGAAAAAAACCCACAAACACTGAATATTAGATCTGTAAAGGTTATAATTTGTTGTATAATCAGATTATCTGTGGTTATTGTGAATTTTCCTTATGAAAATGGTTACAGTTCTGTCAGAAAAAACGTTCCTATTCGTGTTTCTTGATGCAGATATTTGATTCACAACAAATCCAAAAATGTATGAGCACAAGCAGAAAGTATACCTGGAAGCTCATCACGTTTTCCAAAACCTGGAAGTAAAGTTTTGTCCTCAAAGAGAGAGAAGGAAAAATAGAAAACAAAGGGATTTTCTAAAAAAAAAAAAAAAAANTAAAAAAAAAAAAAAAAATCCACTTTAATATATTGAACTCGTGATGAGAACGATGGAAACAGATTAGTGTTTCTGAGAATGGGAGGGATTTAGAAAGAGAATGTGAACAATTCTCATTTTTGCACGACTGATCTTATCAATTTCCAAATGACGTGAAGCCTTTTGAAGTGTTTGAAGTTCCCAGGAGATTATGCGTCTGTAAAAACCGTGTGTGTATGATTATTTATTAAATGTGTGTGTGTGTGTGTGTGTGTGTGTGTGTGTGTGTGTGTGTGTTACAGGGTAACGGAGCTGATAGGTTACACACCTGAGGATCTGCTGGGTCGCTCAGTCTATGACTTTTACCACGCGCTGGACTCAGACAACGTTTCCAAGAGTCACCACAACTGTGAGCACACGCACACTCATACATTCTGTTTATTTATTTATTTATTTATTTATTTATTTATTTATTTATTGGAGGGTCTATATACGTCAGTGGTCACCAACTAGCGGATTCCGGTCCGGATCTGGACCCAGAGAGGCTTTTACCCGGACCGTTGAGCATTTCTTCTGATACTAATATTATCTCATGCTGCGTTCACAGACCTCAGAAGTCGAATTTTTCCCAGTTGGAAGCTCCAATTTCAAACCTCAAACTGTTCCAGACAAATGTAATCAACAAAGCAGCTGAACACCAATAAATACTGTAAAATTAATTAAACTTCATAATAAATGCTAACTAAAGTAAAGTTAGACTACAGGACTGTCTGGTTGTTTTACTATGATATTAATCACAGTGAGTATTAAACTTTGTGCAGAGAAGTAATATGATGAAATTATTTACACTTATATATCAATGGCAAACAGTTATTATATAAAATAGATAGTTGCCATGGCGATATATTCTGACCTTTTTCTTTCAATTTCACCTAAGAAAAAATACTTTATTCGCCTTTTAGCTGATCATTTCCATTCACAAAGCTCGCTTCCACGGCGCCGCCATGTTGAGTGACATCATACTCGGTAAGTCGGGGTTTAGTCATTTTGTCCAGGTTTCCCAGCCGGAGCTCCGACTTCAAGTGATGTTCCAACATATTTTTCCAAGTAAGAAGTTGGAAAAATCTGAGTTCCTAGGTCTGTGAACGCAGCGTATTAACTTATATTTTTAAGGTGAGGAGAATTTTCAGCAGGCACAGCATGGACAGTTCAGCGGGGGATGCTGTGGGTCCTCTATGTTAGAAGCCTGTTGTCCAATCGTGTTCAGACTCACCGTGCCTGAAAATTAGCTGAGCAGACACGCTAGCAGTCAAACGCGCAACGAAGTAGCTAAACAGCTCAAAGATCAGAAAAGTTGAGCAGGAAAAGTGAAAGCTGGAGGATGAGAGACGTATAAATCTGATTTCATTCTTCCAGCAGCAAAAACGCTATGAGACACGTGTGTTTGATCTGTTCCCAGCAATAAAAACATAATTATGCTGGCAAAGCTTTCAATGAGNAGACACGTGTGTTTGATCTGTTCCCAGCAATAAAAACATAATTATGCTGGCAAAGCTTTCAATGAGGGAATATGGTTGGGGTCGGGGTCGGGTCCAGTGGTTACGGACCCCACAGTGGGAGGTAGTTGAGTAAGTGGACCCAAATGAACTTTAGTTGAATAGCCCTGATATACATTAATCAGCATCATGTATAAATGTGGTGTAAATATGTCAGATTTAGCTAAAAGGCTAATTTTCATCTGCAGTCTCTGGGCAAAAACATAAAAACAAACATAATGACATAAAATACAGAGCAAATATAACAGATACATCATGTTAAAAAGAGAATATAAAAAATATAAACTGTTACAGGATGCCATTCAGAGTCACATTTGCTTTCCTGCGGTCCAACAGAAAGGATTCACGCTGCTATTCAACAATTTCAGATTTTGTTGATAGTGACTTATAAAACCTGCTGAACAGTTAAAGTGAAAACATGGTTGTCTGGATTGCTAAAGGGTAATTCCTGAGGTTTGACCTTTGCTGAGGACAGCAAACCCGCATGTCGCCGCATATCTGCATCTTTATCTCTTTTTTCACAAAGAAAACGAGTAAAGCAGGACCGGTGTGTCAGAAACACAGAAAGCATGTCAGGCATGTTTAGACGTAAACAAAATACATCTTTACAAATACATAAATAAAATACATGTTTGGAAAAGCTCCGATACTGTCTCTTTATTCTCTCATCGGGAGTTGGAAAGTTAAATATGTCATATGTCTGAAATTTAGCCTTTAATATCACACACGTTGCCAACTTCTTATAATAATCAATAATGTGAAATTAAACATGTTAGCTATTTATTATATAGTTTTGAATGTTATTAATATGTTTATTAATGCAGCCATGGTTTCACGACGCAGCAGTTGATATGAATAAATAAGACACTTAAAGGACCATACCAATAGTTTTGCACATTTGAGTCCAATAAATACCCTCATCCCCTTTACTTTGCTGCATTTCCCAAAGCATAAAACTGTATTTTAGTTTTCCTGATATTTTTTCAAATCCTCTAAAGGTTTCCAAATCAAATATTCAGATGATGATACACCTTAAAATTCAATGCTTCACCTGCTGACACAGTCGTTTTAATTTCTCTGTGGAGGCGTGTATTTTTTCCACGTTGGATTGGTTAAATTAAGTAACTATAACAAAAAAATAAGAGCGGTGTTTGGTTTCCTCTGATGGATTATTTATCTCAGCACGTATGAAGCCTCTTCATGTTGATTTTTACATGGAACAAACTGAAACCAGTTACAGTCTGGAAGGCAGAAAAATGATCTGTAGTAGTTTTTGCTTTTGAAAATGGTTGACAGTAGGGATGTGCATGAAAAATCGATTATTTGAAGATTTACAGTGGTCAGCGTCGTCAAAAATTAAAAAAAAAAAAAATTGAATAATAATTTGGGGGTCATTAATTTTTTAACGTCGTAGAGAAGTGGAACTTTTGATTTAGTTTCCGTGGAGAGTCAGCAGCCGTCGCATTTTATCGTGCTGATTGATTTGAGCTGCAGCAGATAAAAATCAGCTGAACATGTTTGTTTTATGAATGAAAATGCAGAAGTCTTATTGGAAATCACAGCAGTGTTCAACGCCATGAAAGATAAATTTAATGTGAATATCCTGCTATTTTCCTGTCGTGTATCTTCTTATGTATTTTCTGCTCATCCGTGTGTGTGTGTGTGTGTGAGCAGCAGTATGGTATTAAATTGTCCTTTATTGCATTAAATGCAGCAACTGATGAGCTCGATAAGCTTTTCATATCTGCTGCCACAAACACAGTGGACAGGGACCAGGTGGCCTCTATTACTTTCTAATAATGCTGCCCGTGTGTGTGTGTGTGTGTGTGTGTGTGTGGTGTCATGGCTTTTGTCTGTCCCTGACAGCACTGAATCATTAGAAGCGTTGAACAACAACAGAACAAGAGCTGCAAGAAAAATGGCGTCATTTAGTCACAGAAAGCCACGTACTCCTCCAATTACACGCCTGCAGCATGACAGCCATGTGTGTGTGTGTGTGTGTATCAGTACGTTTACATGCACATTTAAGCTTTGATTATACTTGGTTTTTCAATTTTTCAAACATCATGTAAACACTACAATTACAGTAAAATCAGTGTAAATCCACGTTTTTTTACTAATTTCCAGACAGATTATGAAATTGTAAATCAATTTATTCAGGCATGTAACTATTACAACATATAATATATACATAATATAAATATATACTTCCATGTGCAGAGTCTCATAATCCCATAAAGCAACACATTTTATAGTTGATGAGCTACAGAACTGTATTTATTACATGCATGTGTACATCTTACTTGCATTATTTACCTCAATCAGGCTGCAGACAATTAATCAGAATAATGCGTGCAGAAACTAAAACCTAGGCTTAGGTAACATTTGATATTCTTTTTTTTTTTGGAATGTTATTTTTTAAAAGCATATTATATTGTGATACTAAATAATCCTTTATTTCTACAAAAAATGTTTTTCTTCATTCAGTAAAATCACACTACGCTTCTCCTGTTACATCAGAAAAGAGAAACAGAAAAACAACGTAAATTCTAAAAAACGAATTAACAACATGATGATTTTACAGTAAATCAGGAAAGATCTGCTGTTTGCTGCAGCTTCCAGTTTCATGTTGTGTAACACGTCTTATTTCACATTTCCATCATTTTAGTGTGTTTCTTTTGCTCTCATCTTACTCATCTGTGGCTGTTCTCGATCTGCTGCATGCACACACACACACACACACACACACACACACACACAAACATGCACACGCACGTGCACGTTGAAAGCCGAGTCTCGTGACTAGCCTGCTGATTAGCAGAGGTCTTTGCTGCATGTATTGTTGCTCAAAGGTACCATCAACACAAATAGACACACACACACACACATGCATGCACACACACACAGACAGAGTCACTGGCCTTATGTACAGTGTATGACCGCCGTCCCACTCCGTTCCCACGCCAGCGCTGGACCTTGGCCTGCAGCCAGCTCATCTCCTTCTCTGCTAAAGTCAAACATCCACTTCTTCCTGTTAAGCAGCGTTTTGGTTGTTGTTAAAGCTTCATACAAAAATAAATGTATGAATTTTTAATTAATGAATGCAGCAATTTGGACGTTTATTTTAACACAATACACACCATTTTATCACATTCAATGTGACATGACATTTTGTGGGAAATGGGAGACAAAATAAAATTAAGTTCACGCAAAGATGACAGTATGCAGAAATCAGCTTCTTTACATTGTGCTTTTCAGAGACAATACTCATCTATAATATAGTGCAGAAAGTAAATGTAGGGGAAATAAATTAAAACAAACTGTGGAAAGTGACTCCAGGACCAAAAGTTTCTTTGGAAAAAAAAACAAAACAAAAAAAACCCCACATTTTTCTTTTGCTTTTAACAGTTTTCAGACTTTAAATTAGCAGCAGCTTTTCCAAAGATGCAGTTTGATTGATGCAGATCAGTTTCATTTCCTGTTACTTCCCGACACTTTAATGTTCACGAACCGCAAAAACCATCCACAGAAAATCCGAACAAAGTGTAGAATGTTTTAGGAGTTTACAGGAAATAATTGTTCTTAGATTTATCACAGCTTTGGTACTCATCATTGCATCTTATATCAAAGGTTGTTTGGCCTCTCTTGCAGAAAGATGTGAAAAACAGTGCTACCTATTTATTTAAAGCCATTAGTGAAAATTTACCATCTTATATATCATCATCACATTGGTCTTCTGGTTCTTATCCTACACGTTCTCACGTTTGGTTCACGCTCCAAGCTCCTCGCTTCATACCGATTTGGGAAAAACTGCTTTTAGTTATGCCTTTCCGCTCTCATGAACAAGCTGCAACGCTCTCTAAGAAAAATGCACAGAATTAAGAAATAAAAGAAACTGAAAGAAATTAAAAGAAATTGCACAGAAAATATTTTCTGATCCATCCCATATTCTCCACACCGAGTACGAGCTCTTACCCTCTGGCAGACGATACAGAGTACNTCTGATCCATCCCATATTCTCCACACCGAGTACGAGCTCTTACCCTCTGGCAGACGATACAGAGTACCTCTATGCAAACTTAACCGTTTTAAAAATTCATTTGTGCCTAATTCAATTAAAAATTTAAACAATATTGACTGAGGCCACGGGGTTGTGCAGTGGTTTCATGATGCTTTTATCTGGTTGTGTATATGTGCAATATGCGTTACATGTAATATGTGTAATTTGATGCAATATGTGATTTTGGGTGTGATTACTAAGGAGGCAATTATAATTGTGCAGCACTTGAGTCCAAGACAAATTTCCCCATGGGAACAATAAAGTACTGTATATCGTATTGTATCGTATCATATCACATCGTATTGTATCATATCGTATCGCATCGTATCATATCGTATCGTATCACATCGTATCGTATCACATCGTATCGTATCACATCGTATCGTATCACATCGTATCGCATCGTATCGTATCATATCGCATCATATCGTATCATATAGTATCATGTTGTATCGTATCATATCACATCGTATCGTATCGTATCATATCGCATCGTATCGCATCATATATCGCATTGTATCGTATCGTATCATATCGCATCCTATCGTATCATATAGTATCATATTGTATCGTATCATATCACCTTGTATTGTATCATATCGTATCGTATCGTATCGTATCATATCACATCATATCATATCATATAGTATCGTATTGTATCATATCACATCGTATCGTATCATATCGCATCGTATCGTATCATATCGCATCGTATCGTATCATATCGTATCGTATTGTATCGTATCGTATCACATCGTATCATATCATATCACGTTGTATCGTATCATATCACATCGTATCATATCATATCATATTGCATCGTATCATATCGTATCGTATCGTATCATATCATATCATATCGCATCGTATCATATCATATCGTATCATATCGTATCGTATTGTATTGTATCGTATTGTATCGGAAAATTCAAAACTCTCACAGCTGTTGGTCAGTTTAAATGAGCTGTAGCAGAGCATCTGTCAACGGTGTGTAAGTGTTGTGTTTTCATGCTGTTTGTGTGATCTCAATGTCATAAATGAGGACAAGCCTCAATGATTCTCGAGAAATAAATAAAGGTTTGAAATGAAATGAAGTCTCAGCATTTCAAAATAGCGTGATAGAAGTAGAAGACTCAACATATATTTTAATCCATGAGATCTGGATCAATATCTGGATCAGGCTAAATTACACCTGCTGATAATCCATCATACACATGCCTGCATGTTTTTTCACAGTGATTGGCATTTTAAGGCCTCATTATGCCTCCTCCATACCTTTTGGAAGGTTGTGGAATAGATTTGAGAGCCTGCATATGATAAAATTTGTAACTTAGCGATTAGCCAGATGTGTGGAGGTATGGAAGTGCAGGGTTTTAAATTTTTTTCTTTCAGCCAATATGTTCGTGCCCTGAAGAGAGACTTAAACGGGTCTTTTCGGTTAGAGCCCCAAAGCTCTAAAATGATTTGGAATGATCTGCCAGAAGATCTGAGGCTCACCAAGTCAGTGTCTGCTTTTAAATCACAGCTTAAGACCCGTTTTTATAGGCTTGCTTTTATGTGATGTTATTTATTTATTTTGAGTGTTTTCTATATTGTTTTAAATGCCTTATTTTATCCTGCGTTCTTCTGTCTGTCTTGCTGATTGTTTTATTAGTTGTCAAAGCGCTTCGTAAATTCTGTTTTTAAAGGTGCTATATAAATAAAGATTATTATTATTATTATTATTATTATTATTATTATTATTATTATTATTATTATTATTATATCAAAAAGTGAAACTGTGCCTTTTTTTCCCCGTTTATAATTAAGTGGAAATCATAAAAACACACAGGAGACAGAAATCCTTTTGATAGCCCCTCTTCTCTCCTAAAATTAAAATTTTCCTCATTAATCATGTTGAGATTACAGAAATAATAGAAATATGCACACATACACCAACCCCTCCCTCTCTATGATGGAGGCTAATTGCTCCAATTCCCAGTCTGGGCATTCTAAATCGTATAAACAAGATTTCCCTGTGAAGGGATGACGCAGATGAAGCACTGAGAAATAGACAAAAATGTCAACAAATGCCCTATCTTGTAATGTTAAATAAATATTAAAGATCCGCCTCAAAATCTAAAAAGATCTTTCTTGACCCAAACTCTACCAGTCTACAAATGTCACCTTTTTTTTTTGAGAAATCCTGCTAGAAATCCTGCTACCAAACAAACTCTGGTGAAAACATGATAAGGCGCATCACCTTGAGCGTGTTGATGAAACATGACACTCACGAGTTTCAGTGAGGGCACACAGGAAACCATGGCTGTTTGGTCACCTTGTGGTCAAACCTGAGCGCTGTAACTCCTCCCCTTCCTGTCTGCAGTGTGCGCTAAAGGTCAGGCGGTGAGCCGGCGGTACCGCATGCTGGCTAAGAATGGAGGCTTCGTCTGGGTAGAAACGCAGGGAACCGTCATTTATAACAGCCGCAACTCTCAGCCGCAGTGCATCGTGTGCCTCAACTATGTGCTCAGGTAAGCCCCTCCCCCTCCCCCTCCCCCTCCAGTTCATGCAGGTAGCATGAACTGGAGGGCAAACCTAATACAAATGGACTTTTCTCTCCGTCCCTGTTTCTGCAGCGACATCGAGGAGAAGTCGATGATTTTGTCGTTGGAGCAAATGGAGTCCCTCTTCAAGCCGTGCCACGTCAGAAGTTTGGTCGGCGCTGGAGGAGGCGTGGCCGGAGAGCCTGGCGAGACCCTCTTCACGAAACTCAAAGAGGAGCCGGAGGACCTGACCCAGCTGGCTCCAACGCCTGGAGACACAATCATCTCCCTCGACTTCGGTCTGCACTGATTCTCTCATCTCTGTTTTAAGAAATAAAGGTTGTTTTGGCAAAGTGACTTTTGCATTGAGGCTCAAATTCATGCTTCCTCCTCCTCGCAGGTCGCACTCCGTTTGAGGAACCTCAGCAGACAGCAGGATACACCCAGGCGTCTGCAACCGCTATGCCCCATCCAAGGCCTGCGTCCTGGGCCAGCGACAGCCACAAGTCAGCCTCAGCTCCGGTGNTGCCCCATCCAAGGCCTGCGTCCTGGGCCAGCGACAGCCACAAGTCAGCCTCAGCTCCGGTGTCGGCTCCGGTTCCAGGGGACATGGCGAACATTGCCGGTACTTTCACTGTGCCGCTGAGCTCGCCGCAGAGCAGCGCTACGCCGAGCCTGAGCAGCTGCTCCACGGTGAGGATGAGGAGCAGCAGAAATGAATGAATGAGTGAATGAAAGGAGTAATTAGCGAGCATTTGGGGGCCTGGCAGGGTTATAGAGCTGTAACCGGGGGGGGNGGGGGGGGGGGGGGAGAGAAGTAGTGAATTGCTCCTTAGTCTTTCTCCTTAATCTTAAGGAGAAAGATTAAGAAAAGAGAAAGATTAAGAAAAAGATTAAGAAAAGAAAAAAGATTAAGAAAAGAGAAAGATTAAGAAAGAGAAAGATTAAGTCTCCTTAATCTTTCTCTTTCTCTCTACACTGTCTCCTTGTCATCATCTCCTTACCCTCCCTCTTTTTTTTTTAAATAATTTTAAGTGTATAGTAAGACTGTAGTAAATGTATAGCAAGACTATAGTAAGTGTACTGTATAGTAAATGTATACTAACACTATAGTAAGGCTATAGTAAGTGTATAGTAAGGCTATAGTAAGGCCAATCAATCAGGTCAGTGTGTCGTTCACACTGACCTGGAAAAAGTCATACATGCACTAATTTTCTCCAGACTTGATTATTGTAACTCCCTCCTTTCTGGCATAAATCAAAAACCACTCTCCTGCCTCCAGCTACTTCAGAATGCAGCAGCTAGGCTTCTCACTGGTTTTAACAGACAACATCACATCACCCCAATCCTGGCTTCCTCCATCGGCTCCCTGTTCCATTTAGAATTGATTTTAAGATTTTATTATTTTATTAATCACTTTTAAAGCACACCTGGTCTGGTTCCGTCTTACATTACTGACATGTTGACTCCATATGAGCCTTAGATCCTCGGCTGGTCCTTCTGGCTGTTCCAACGTCGAGGCTGAAATCTAAAGGTGACCGTGCTTTTGCCATCAGGACCCCTCGACTTTGGACTGACCTGCCTGAGGAGATAAGGCTCGCAGACTCAGCGCCTTCTTTTAAATCTCTTCTTAAAACCCATTTTTATAGACTTGATTTTATGTGACGTCATCCTTCTATTGTCCTTTCATTGCTTTTATTGTCTTATCTGTATTTATGTATTTGCTGTTTATTTACTTATTTATTTATTAATTTATTAGTATTTTATTGGCTTTTAATTTTTTATTTTCTATTTTAGTTTTTACCTATTCCTTTGTCTATCATTTGTGTCCTTGTTTTAAGGGTAGCTTAACTGAACTTTACCTGAATTTTGTCCTGCTGGTGTTTTACCTGTCTGTTTGGCTTTCTGCTGTTATATTGTATTGATTTCATAAGACAAAAATCAATGGCTTACCGCTCATAACTTTTTAATTTTCAGACTCGGGCAGTCTTTTTTATTATGATTGGTGTAGGATTGTTAAATTTATGTTTAATGGTTAGAGAGTAATGAAATGTAAATGCTTAATCAAATATTATATTTATTACATGTATTTTTTGATATATTCTGCTTTTTCTGTGTATTTTTCTGTATTTGCTGTGCATTATATCATGCTTATTGGGATGTATTTTCTTAGATAATTCTATTACTGCTTGTTAAGACGGTTGGAGTTCACCTGGGGCCTTAGGGCTTTATAAGCCCCGCCCACTGTTTGTCACGTTACGCTGAAGATAGCTTTTGGCTGAAACGCGTTCGTATCTGTCTGCTATTATTTTGCTATTTGTTATTATTTTGTCTCTTCCCTTTGTAACCCTTCACTGGTGTTTTTCACTATTTCAACCTCATTTCTCTGCCTCCTTCCTTCCTTCCTTCCTTCCCTCCTTCTTCCGTCCTCCGTTGCAGCCCAGCAGCCCAGGTGACTACTACAGCTCGGTGGACAGCGACCTGAAGGTGGAGCTGACGGAGAAGCTGTTTGCTCTCGACACGAACGGCACCAACAGTCCCAGAAACCCTGAGGTGTGTAGAAAAACCAAAAGTTATTATAATAAAGTCTTTTTCTTTCATCTCCTTCATATTCTACGTTTAAATCTTCATGTTTCTCTGACGAAATCTACCTTTAATTTGAGGTGCTTTTGATATTGATTGATCAAAAACTTGCTCTACCTCTTCTCTACCTCTTGTTGTTCATCAATTTATTTGTTTAGCAAATTCCCTGTTTTTCTGGGTATTGTCATAGTATTCCTCTGATTTTCTGAAAATAATCCATGTACCAGTAAACATGATATTTATTTCAGCAGCTGACGGATCATGCTTACTGGCCGCTGCTAAATGTGCTGAATAAGATGTTTAGTCAGGAAATACATCATTCTAAGGTCTGATTTAAGCTGTTTTCCACTGGTAATGGTAATGGGTAGTATTTCCACCTCTGGAAATTTCATTCTCTGGGATCAGATTTGAACTACTACTCGTGTATAAACCGACCCCTGATTTGCATTGTGAAATTTGGTTAAAAAAAAAAAAAAAAAAAAACTCGGCTTATACTCGAGTATACACAGTAATTCTCGTCTCCTCCCTCTCAGACGGACCTGAGCGACTTGGACCTGGAGACTCTGGCTCCTTACATCCCCATGGACGGCGAAGACTTCCAGCTCAATCCCATCATCCCAGAGCCTGAGCCCCTCAGAAGAAGCCCAGCAGGATCTCAGCACCACCCGGCCTCACAGCACAGCTTCAGCAACGTCTCCAGCCTCTTCCAGCCCCTCCCCCCCCCTNCGGCCTCTACCGGCCCCAGCCAGCTGCATCCTGGGGTCCAAGGGAGAAGAGAAGGCCCGGTCAGGGGACCATGGACACCCGGTCAGCATCGTACATGTCAGGGCACATGCAGAAACCTCCGTACCAGGCCCCGGCCTGCACCCCTCTGTCATCCATGGGTGGCAGACAGAACCTGCAGTGGCCTCCAGACCCTCTATTAACGTACGCGCAACAGCCAAGAGCCGCCAAGGCCTGTCTGATGGACGCCTTGTCAGGAGAGGAGCGCCCGTCCTGCCAGCAGAACATGCCGAACCTGCAGAAACAGAGGTGATACAGCAGTCAGATTCTCAGGTTAATCTGAGGAAACAGCAGAGTTTTCATCACAACTGTGTGTGCGTGCCATGATGTAATGCGTGTGAGAAAATGGAAATTGTGGCATGTTCCTTGCACAGTATGCATAAGTAGAGTGTTTTTTGTGATTACCCTACAGTATGATTTGTGTGTGTGTGTGTGTGTGTGTGTGTGTGTGTGTGTGTGTGTAGGTCCGTGGAGAATTTTGTACAGGCTTACAGAGACAGAAATGCAGGCAGACTTGTCATGTCCAGCAGCATCAAGCGCTCCTTCACCCAGATGGCTGTGGTACGTTTCAGCCAAACTTTCTCTGATGAGCATGTAAAACTGTAAAAATAAAATGTGTAGTAAAATGTGAAAATAAAACTTAGGGGGATAATAATTCATAAAATTCATAAAACACAGTGCCAGATTTAACACATTGATAAGGCGAATAGCATTCCTCATTCAAACACCAGTTAGCGACCGCTTTAGCATTTACTGTGAAAGACGCATTACAATACAATAAATCTATCTATCTATCTACCTACCTACCTACCTACCTACCTACCTACCTACCTACCTACCTACCTACCTACCTATCTATCTATCTATCTAAAGTACAATGCACATTAATTAGCATTGTAATAAAATATAGCTAATGTAAATGTGCCGCGGTTTAAATTAAAACGTGTTTCAGTCTGGTGGTAATTTCATGCTTATGAAATCTGGATGACATATTAAACTGTATTTTCCTCACGTGTTAGTGATCAATAAATCTGATTGATAAACCCACTTAGTTATCCTGGCGCATATTTAGCATGATGCTGTATGGTTACAGTTATTTATGTACGTATTTATTTATTTATTTTTATTGAATTATCCCCATAATCTAGTATTAGTCATGGTAGAATAACTATTGAATTAACTAGTGTGTGTGTGTGTGTGTGTGTGTGTGTGTGTGTGTGTGTGTGTGTGTGTGTGTGCATCAGGATGAAAGTAGACTGTCAGAAATGATATGGAAGAAGATGAGAGGTGATAGTTGTGATGTCATCGATCGCTCCCTCAGCGCGGGATCACTGGCAGGTACGTTAGCGTTAGCGTTAGCATTTTACCACGAAGGATAAATGTCCGTTTGTTGTGGTATTAAGTGGCATTTTTAGTCCTTTCTTCATTCTTTTAACAGAAACAGGAGCTCCACATTGATTAATTCAGATAATTTACGGAATAAATTGGTCGGCTTTAAGGCTAGAAAGGTGGAGGGATTTGATTGGTCAAAGTGCAGAGAAAATGTATTTATAACTTTGAGTTTATGAAATGTAGCAATAGTAGCTATGGAATGTGATTCCAGCAAATATCACTGAAAGAATTGTTTCAAAGATGAAAGTCAAGTTCAGCAAAACAAAAAGTTTCAGATGGAGAAATGAAATGCAAACTTACAGACTAAGATTAAAACATTTTAATAATCTGTTTGTTCTGATCCAGATTTAGGGATTAAATTGTTACTGTGTTACATTTACCAGTTGGTTTGGTTCAATTTGACACAAGAAAAAAAAAAAATCCAATCTGACCAAAATCTATCAACAAAAGTCATGTGACAGCACTCTCTCTGCTCATTGGTCAGAAATGTCTGGGACAGGTAAGTCATTAGGAATCAGCAAATTTCACCCTAAAACTTTAACTCTCTCTCTCTCTCTCTCTCTCTCTCTCTCTCTNCTCTCTCTCTCTCTCTCTCACAGTCTCGGAGTCCAGAATGACGTCGCTAAGTCTTGACTCTCTGCAGCAACACAGGAAGTCTCAGTATCCAGGAAGTGGAATCTCTGGTTCCAATGAGAAGTCCTTCCTCCACCAGAGCTGCAGCTACACAGAATGTAACGTGCTGCCTTCAGCCAAGACGCAGGGTAACATTTCACATTTATCTGTTTATTAAAGTACGTCTCGTTCCAGCCTCAGAACTCAGCTGAGTGTTTGTCTTCCTGTCTGGTTTCAGGTATAGTTAATCGTTTGCTGGGGCCTTCGTTCGAGTCGTCCTGTCTGCCAGAGTTGACCCGCTACGACTGCGAAGTCAACGTCCCTCTGCAGGGCAACTTGCACCTCCTTCAGGGCTGCGACCTGCTGAGAGCCCTGGACCAGGCCACCTAGAGCTCCAGATTCAGACCCAGACTTACTGCCAGCCCTCAACCTATGGCCAGATATCTTTACCTTCATACCTCTGGGCCTTCTGAAAGCCCCCAGGCTAAGCTACCTAAAGGGTCCAATCCCAGCCTGCCTTATTTAGCTTATCTGACACAGCTGGACTCTCTGGTCTTTGTCTTCTTGTAGTCCTGCACTCATAGTCTCACACTAAACCAGATGACATATCATAACCAGGCCGCTTATAACCAGAGATAACACGGATCTCTGTGAAAAAAAGTTCAATGTAGAACGACAACAGAGAACAAAAACAGCTGAAAATGGCCCTTTTGTTTCAAATTTTTTGTTCTCCTTCCTTTATCCCTAATTGTCCAATTCTGTGGACATTTACAGTGCTTGTCCAGACAGCTGCATGTCGCCTTCATGACACATGGTGTCTCTCACCGCCTTCTTCACCTGTCAGAGTTGAGTCGTAGGGCTTAATGCGCAGGAGGTTCATGCTACCTTTCCCGTGTTCTGCCCCTCCCCCATGCAGGCTTCCCACCTGCAAATACGTCCAGTTGTGTTCGTTAACACATGACAAAGTCAGAGACGGGTTCCTGATGTGGTTGGTGAAATTTTAGCCCCGTGTTTCCTTTGTTTAAAAAAAAATGATTCTAAGACATCGTGGGTCACCTGGTTTGGGGCTTTTGTGAGATGTTGTTTAAAAAAGTAGTTAATTCCCTGCAAGCTGGGAGCTCCTGGCCTGGCTACATGAGGCGTGGGATTTAAACATACAACCTGCCTCTTATCCAGACATTTGTACGCCGTTTTGGACTCTATGCAGCATGAAATCCCCATTCTGTCTTTATTTTAACCGCAAAACTCCTCCAGCTCTACAGAGAGAAGCTACTACAATGTACTACCTACTCATTAAAAAGCACTGTGTTCTCTGACCAGCAGTTAGCCACAGCCCTCTTTTTAAACATGTAACAGTATTTTAACTCTACAAGCCTGGCAGACACACACACACACACACACACACAGGTATTAGCTAAGCGCTGCCTTACTTGCCTGAATCATCCCACCACCATCCGATCGGTTTTCAGACGTTGGACTTTTCACCGTTTTGCCTTCCACAACATAAACAGCTTCTCAGTATCATTTGCTCTGTTTGGGTCAAATTTAATGACATAAATGATATGCATTATATTGTTATTTTAGTTATTAGTCTATTTTCTTTTTATTGAATTCAGACATTTTTTGCCTTTATCCGATCTCCTCACTTTATTTAATCCATATTGACGGGACACTTTACCATATCATCTGTGTTTTCTTTGTTTTTGTAATTTCACGACTCTGCCTATCAGTGTCTCTCTCACAGACACGCTAATAAATATATATTGCAATACATGTACTCTACTTTAAGGTTGAATATATTAACTTGTGTTTTTTTCTGCCTTTTCTTGTTAAATCTTTCTGATCGCTTTGGTTTCTCTCTTTTCTCTCTCCTTCAGGATGACAGGGTTTTTTTTTTAATTATTATTATTATTATTGTGCAATTATTCCATTTAGCTCAAACAGATCAGAATTATTTGCCAAATGAGGAAAGAATGTTTCTTACACATTCTGTAAATGTGTGTATTTTAGCGAGACAGACAGCATGAGGTCAGATAATGGCATGCAGACACATGTAGCAGCAGCAGCAGCAGCTTCTTTGCAGCCTGAGAAGTGACTTGAAAGTGGAGAGTTTGTGTTTTTCTGTCGGTTTAAGATGAGATCACTTTCTTACAGCAGAGGATTAGGGTCACTTTAAAAAAAAAAGGGAAGAGTTATGACTTTTTTTTACTCAGAATTCTTACTTTAATCTCAAAATTCTGACTTTTTCCTCAGAAGTCTGACTTTTTTCTCACAATTCTGACTTTAATCTCAGAGCTTTTTTTTTTTTTTTTCNTTTTTTTTTTTTTTTTCAAGTGGCCCTAATCCTCTTCTGTACTTTGTCTTACAATTCATGACACTGAGTGTTATTAGTTCAATAGTCAGTTCTCAGTTTTTATCTGAAAAAGCAAATGTTTTGACCTGTTTTGTCAAAATGACGTCAGTAATATATGAGAACATGCCTTCACTTCAGTGAAAACTTAAACTTTCTTCATTTTTTTTCTTCATTCTCTTTCTATTCTCAACATTTTTATCTTTTTTTTATCAGGTAGTTGTCTTTGTGACCACTTTGAGTATGGCTTATGCAGCTTTGTACACGTACGTATATGTTATGTATTTAAAAGTCAGAAGTAATGTTAAAGCTGGTGTTTGTAGCCTTGACGTGTCCTGGTACTTTGTCCTGTCTCCCTGAAGACGCAGATAGAACAGATTGCCTTTATCTGGATGCAGATTTGGCACCGTGCCGTCTCTCCTCTTCTGCTGTTTCCATGTTGTGGCATTTTGTTTATTTCCAGAGTTTTTTTGCTAAAATATCTTTTGGCTGGCCAGTACATTTGTGTTCTTGCTTTAAGATGATAAAACAAAAAACAAAAACAAGAACAGAAAAAGTTCAAATGAAAGATGAATACCTGTTTTCTAAGTTTCACTTTTCAGATATGTAGCATTTTAAATATTGTAAAGGAGGCGAAGTTGCCACATAAATAATCACATAGTTTTCCAGTTGCATATATAAAGAAAAAGGTGCTTCATAGACGACATATCTGTCATTTCTAGAACCAACTTCTGTTCTGCCTCTTGGATCCACTAACACTGTATTTTGATGTCGTCGGCTTTGTATTTGTGCTGAAATTCTCTTTAAAGTTCATTTCTAATTCTTCTAATGTGCCTTATCATGACCTTCCAGTTTCCCATCACATATTCATCCCTGCTAGACGCCCTTCAAGTGCTCAGTTTCTTCCCTTAATCTGTAAATAATAGAAAGTCAGTAGGTTTTTGGTAGCAACCGAATGTTTTGATAGACTGTTTTTCTTAATATTGTAATCAAAGATTTTAAAGAATAATTTGTTTTATTTACTTGAATGATCAGTAAATTAATCCAAAGCTGATTAAATTAGGTTTCCTGAAAAGCACCTTACAGCACGTTAGAAGTCAGCATTCTGATTATTATTCTAATTTATTTTTCACAGATTTTCAGAAAACAGAATGATCCTGGTTTGTTTTTGGAGATGATGAATGCAGGAAGAAAAGCGCCTCAGTAACTGAGATCTGAGCTAAGTTTTGTTCTTGTATGTGAAAAGCCTTAGCGAGATGAAATTCTGTTAAAATCTTTGTAGTCCTCTACACGTTGCAGCTTGAAGTCCCCCCAAATAAAATAAAATAAAATAAAATTTAAAAAAATTGCACTTCATCTTTAAAGAAAATAACAGCATTTTGTCTTTTGTCTCATGTAGCAGGGTTTTTATTTCTCTTATGGGATCCATGTTCAGCTTCTCCTTTCCTGTTTTTGTCCGTGTCATATCGTACAGTTACATTAGCTGATTCTGTATTTTAATAATGCTAAAACTTCATATTGACCTTATTATTATGATATTATCATTTAATTGTTATATGGGGAATTTAACCCAATAAGAAGTTTGTGTTTCTGCACTGATATCTTATTATTAAAGCATAACCGATTTTACCCTCAATCATATGTTTTACTATGTTCTGTAATACTTTCTTTGGACTCATATAATCTGTTTATATGCACATTTTGACAGTTTAAATAGCAATAATAGAGTGGAAAACTTATACATTTTACATTTATTACTGTGTTGCCATAGCAACCATGACAATGAGATGCTGCCTAAGCTGAAATTTAAAGCTTTATTTTCAGTAATATTTCAGCAGAAACTGGTGTAAAGCAAGAATCTCTCCTTCTGATTTTAAGAGGTTTTCACTGATTTAAGCCTTCATCTATATTATCATCATATTCATCTGTATCCAATTCATCAAAAAACTTTTCAAAGTGAAAGATGAGATGTTTTCAGCACAGGAAATGATTTCATATTAACTGCGGTACACCATATCAAACCTCACAATTCCCTTAATGTCTATGAATTCATTGTTTTATTTCACATTTACAAACATTTTAGGGACACGGGCCAACAACCAATCAATTTCATTATTAATTAATGATTTATGAAATAACAGTGGTGGAAAAGTACAAAATTCTTCCTTTACTTCAGTAAAAGTACCAGTACTCTGCAGCGTTATCTGTGAATGGATTCATTCTGTATCTGTCTGTTGCCTGTCTGCCTGCCTGTCCCTGTCTGTCTGTCTGTCTGTCTGTCTGTCTGCCCTGTGGGACCTCAACATGTCTCAGAATGATTGTCCAATAAGCTGATCCAGAGACAGTTTGTTTATGTTCTGGTCCAATCCCAGGACACTGAGCTGCTCCAACAGGGACGACCCGGACACAGATCAAATCCCCTGTAAACAAAGATCAGAGTTTCCCATGTTAAAGCCAGAGAGAGAGAGAGAGAGAGAGAGAGAGAGATAGACAGACAGACAGACAGATCTTATCTATCAAATCAACTGATCACATGTGAGGAAAATACAGTTTAAAGCATCACTCAGGTTTCATAATGATGAAATTTAACACCAGACTGAATCCATCTTAATTTTGTGTGATGGTGAGTTTTATAAATCGCTTCTCTGATAATTAAATGATGAAATACTGTCTTAACTCCTCTTTCAAGGCAAACACTAAGGCTGTTTACAGACATGTAGTCCATCTTCTTCAATCTGAATCAGGGACTCATTTTATTTTTGTATTTGTTCATTCATTCATTTTTTTTAACCATTAACCAGTTGGTTTGGTTCAGTTTCACACTGGGAAAAAATTCAATTGGAACAAAAGTATCAACAAAGGTCACGTGAGAAGAGTCGCTCTGCTCATTGGTCAGAAATATCTGGGGGCGGGATTAACAAAATCAAAACAGGCAGCTGGATTTTCCGGATGTGAGTGGAGGAGAGCCGGATTGTTTGGGGCGCGGTTTTTGAAAAACATTTTTGGAATTAATTTTTGTGATACGACTACG
>VXCM01005654.1:0-13476 GCA_014773175.1 Lucifuga dentata
CTAGGTTTAGACCAAAGAAGCGTGTCTCTATCTTTATTTGTTGCTGAGATATTAAAAATATTTGTTGCGCGGCGGACATCTTGAAAAATGGTCACCATCTTGAATTTCTCAGTGGCCAGCACCTTTTTCCAAAAGAGTAGCCCTTAGAGAGCATTTGTGCCAAATTTTGTGCTTGCATCACCATTTGAACGATTCATACAGTTATCTGCTGCACTAGTATCTGTCCATGGGAAGATAAATCAAATAAACTGCTGTTACACAAACAGCCTGTGACGACTCACTATATCATCTACTGCTGTGTCTGCCATGAGTTCATGCTGTCAAGTCATGGGTCAAATTATTCCTTCACAGGTTGTTTATTATCACACATGATGGAGCGTAAAACATCATCCAGCTACCACCATCACACCCTGCACATAAAGTGAGAGATAACCATATTTTCCTACTTTTACCATCTGATGGCCTGAATGCTCCTCTGATGATTGTTGTATTTAATAAACAGTAAATCTGCCTCCGCCCTGCTGTCTGCTAGTGCTTCTGAAGGGTTCGAGGGCTGCTCCTGGTCTTAACGGCTGAGGTAGCAGGTTTGGTCTGGGTAAGGCCCTTTGCTGAGCCCTTGGAAGTGTTAAAATAGCTTAAGACAGGTGCTCTATCTGAAGTTTTGTCCTCAGCAGCATCCTTGGCATTATGGATGGAGTATCTGCGGGCTGGTGTACCTTTATGAATCCGCTTGGCGGTGTGCTTGGCAGAAACGCTGGCTGGCAGCTCAGCGTTTTCATGTGGAGAAGACACTGAGTCGACAGCAGCTTTAGTTAAAGTCGTCTTAGCAGTAGCTGCTCTGAGAACAGTCCTGTCAAACACAGACCTGCTGATAGTCTTGGAGATTGTGGATGAAGCTGGCTGAGATGTCTTCAGCCTCTTTTCCCTCACAGGGCTGAATATGACCTCACCAACCTGACTGAGGTCATACTGTGTGATGTCAGTATAGGTGATTCTTCCTTCAGAGAGCTCAACCGTCCTGAACTGTCCAAAATTCTTTACCTTCTGTTGTATCACCTCATTCATGTGGCTGCTCCTCTCTACTCTCATCTCTACAGCACGGCCGCTTCTCTCCTGCCTGTGTCCTTTGTCATGGTTAGTGTTTTTGCTGATATGGCTCACATATGTTCTGACATCTTTATCGCAGTTAGCCTCATTTTGTGGGATTTCACCAACATGGCAGTCAAGCAGGACATCTCTATCATGACATTGCAGTGTCCTGCTATTCTTAGATCTTTTGCTGTCCAAAGGAACATGGAGATTCAGAGGGGCAGGACTAGTGTCTGGTGGGAGACCTCTCCTCCTTCTGGACAACCTAAGGACACCAGGCGGCCGGTTTAGCTGTTCATTCAACTGCCTAATTATTGAACTGTTACTCTGTGGGGTTTGAATGGGGGTCCTGGTTGAGTTTCTTCCTGAGTTCTGCAGACGACTGAAGGTCCTGGGCTTGCTTTGCTCATTAGAAACTGCTTGGTAGTTGCGAGGTAGGAGCTGATTGCAAGGCAGCTGGTGGTTGCTTTGTCGGGAGATACGTTTGCTGCTGGTTCCCTGGGATTTGCTTTGGGCACACTTTCTAGGTTGGCAGCTATTGCTAGGCCTTGGGCAGGGCTTTGACGATTGTCTGGTGCCAACCCGTGTGCTGGGCTTTAACAGAGGGACTGGTCTGACAGAGGACGTGCTTTGTTTAGAGTGTCCAGTCACCATGGCAACCTGCAAGGCAAATAGATCATGATAGTTCACATTAGATTAGTAATCAAGAGTTATGAGGTGATTCTGTAAGTGTATAACCTTGTTTTTTTTTTGTGTTTTGTTTTTTTTAATCTGTAACTTCCTACACAGTGTTACCCTCTGCTGGACTGATGTTACACATCTATGCTTGTGAGGTAGCCTGACCGTCAGAAAACAAAAAACATGAAAACTGAAGCAGTTAGAATGTGGTTCTGCTGGGTTGTGATAATATCATTATCATGAATTCTTTTGGCCCCAATAAGCGTGTAGTGAAAATCTGATATCATGACAGCCCTGCGTTAACAGGATGTACTTCATTCAATGCCAGCTATGGGCTAGTGCCTATAACAAGCAAATTTTTATTCGACTTTTTTCTGTGCTTTATTTTGCAAAGTAAAAAAAAAATAGAAATTGAGAATGAAAATATTGAAATTGGAGCCATATTTCCATAAACCACTTTCCTTGTCAGAAAACACCTTGATATTCATTTTTTTTCCAAATGGGAAATGTATTTATTTATTGTAATCAAAAACAGGTACAGAAATTTGTTTTCCAATTTTTTGTTTCAGAATCAGAAATCTAATGAACAGAAGGTACCAGATAGTCACTGCCCGTCGGTGTAGTTTGTTCACGTCAGCTCTCAGAGCCTCGGCTACGTCTTTATGTTAGAATGACTGAGCTCAGTCTCTCTCTGCTCCCTCTCTTTCTGCTTCTGAAACTTGGAACCAACACAATGAGGATAAAGCTTTATAAAATCTGTAATTGTTTTGAGGCCATTCTGCAGCAGCCAAACAGCACATAGCTGCTGCAGCTGTCCAGGCATTCATCCCCACACTTCATCTGTGTAATATGACCTAACAGCTTTCAGAGAAGACCTTCAGAGTCCTTCTGACCTGTAGGGAGAGCTGGCGAGGCCTCAGGAGGTGCCTTTCAGCTTCCTCTCTCCTCTCTCCCTCCATCCCCTCTTTCTTCTTCCTTTGCTGCTCTGCCTCTCTCATCTCCCTCTCCTTTTTCCTCTGTGCCCTGGGTGAGAGGGGAGACGAGGAGCTGACCGATCCTGAAGCAGAGCCTCCAAGTCTGCACAAACCTGCTGCTCGTGTCCCTCTCTGAGACCTGGAACTTTGCTGCCCTGTGGGACAGACAGACAGACAGACAGACAGACACAGACACAGACAGGCACAGACAGACAGACAGACAGAAACAGACAGAGTATAAGTATAACAGCAAGATAATAATAACAATAGTAACACTAAAATCAGAAAAACTCAGAACTTTCCTTTTTTTCACACTGAGGAAGCAGGACCCATTCTGGTCCCAGAACTCTAATCCTGAACCATTATTAGCACCCAATCCAGGGCAAACTGTGGGTGGAGCTTCAGCCACTAGGAGTGTAATGGTACTTGTATTCCTCCCGAACCATCACGGTATAGACGTCACAGTTCAGTGCATGCAGTCATATGACGAATACGTCTGAGTGGGGAAAAAAGTCAGTGGCAGCAGTATCCACACTCCAGTCCAGGTGACAGTAATGCACGTAAAAACTTTGTCAACCTCCATTAAACAACAAACACAGAAGAAGAAAAAGAGTAACTATGGCAAGTTCAGATGACACACAGGAGTTAGAGGACCCGCCTGCTTCTTTTAAATCCGCTGTGTGGGAAAATTTTGGGTTCCCAGTGGACTACAACAGCGATGGAGTGCGAGTGGTANTAAATCCGCTGTGTGGGAAAATTTTGGGTTCCCAGTGGACTACAACAGCGATGGAGTGCGAGTGGTAGATTGGACGAGGACGGTGTGCCGGCATTGTTCAACAGTTGTGCGGTATGTCAGTGGAAACACGTCGAACATGCTAATGCATATTAGATGACATCGCCCAGATGTGCCGATCACTGGACGAGGCAAAAGAAATCAGATGTCCACCAACTTATCCCTGCTGTTTTTAAGAAGCCTCTTGATGTGAAAGCAGACAGAGCCAAAGAAATTACTGAAGCTATTGGCATATATATTTACACTGCACTGCGCCCATATACTATTGTCGAGGCTTCAAGTATTTATTTGAAAGTCCTGGAGCCTCGTTACAATGTCCCATCCTGTGCGCAGATAAGCCAGTCCATGGTTCCTGCCATTTACAGGTGTACACGTGCAGTGATTGAGCACGAGTTGTCTGCAGCACCCGCTGTTGCATTAACAACAGATGGATGGACCTCCCATGCTACTGAAAGCTATCTCACAGTGACCGCACTTCATCAACTCAGAGTGGGAACTGAAAAATCCACTTCTACAAATGCACCCTTTTTTCTCGTTGTACCGAACTCGCATCGAACCATGACCCAAAACCGAGGTACGTNCAAATGCACCCTTTTTTCTCGTTGTACCGAACTCGCATCGAACCATGACCCAAAACCGAGGTACGTATCAAACCGTGACTTCTGTGTACCGTTACACCCCTATCAGCCACCATTTTATTTTTTCACCTGTCTGTAATAGTTCTGGTGTGCACAAGACCGACACACCATTGAGTATGCAGGCAGTCCCCAGGTTACGAATGAGTTCCGTGCCCACAGCTGTTTGTAAATCGAATTTGTTCGTAGGTTGAAACTGTTACGTAAGGTGCGTATCTAGTGTATATATTTTACTTAGGTTGGTATCTAGTGTATATATTTTACCTTTCTATGAATAAGAAACATTAAATAAACTCTTCCAGATCCTAAAACATTGTAAACATAATGAAGAGAGAGAGAGAATGTGTGTGTGTGTGTGTGTGTGTGTGTGTGTGTGTATGGGGGGGGAGGGAGTATAAAAAAACATGTAGGTTAACACTAACTCTTGCTCCTTGATGTCTTGCACATTGGAAGAGCCGTTCTCCTGTTGTTTTGACGTGTGTCTTAAAGTAGCACACCGTTCATTATTACGAATCATTGTATGTAGCTCAAATTTTTCATTTAATAGGCTTCATGGTGGTCGGTCCATAAGTATGGGTCGTTCGTAAGTTGGATGTTTGTAACCCAGGGACTGCCTATATACACAATTTAATCTTGCAAAACAGACAGATTGCATGCTTGTGCATATGTGTGTGTGTGTGTGTGTGTGTGTGTGTGTGTGTGTGTGCACTGACACATCCACTGGTTGTTTGTAGAGATTTTCACAAGTTTGGGGGCGAAACTTGTGCAAATCTGTGAAATCTGTGTCAGCTTTTGGTCAAAAAAGTGTCCACCTGAAATCCTGCAGGTAGATGTTTACCTGTCATTACCTGTCATTCTAGCGGCTGTAGTCTTGCTGTCCCCCCTAGCTGCATTCCTGTGATTGGTGGAGAGACAAGAAGTGACACGCAGAGCACCAGCTGGTTCCTGGTCTTGGCCGCCTACAAAGGTCATGCTGCGAGGTAATGCTGCTGAACCTACGAAGAAACAGAAGTAGAAGGTATGTTGAAGATTTATTGATCCCGGTGTGTGTATGTGGGTGTGTGTGTGTGTGTGTGTATATATATATCCATCCATCCATCCATCCATTATCATCCTTTTATCCGGGTCCAGGTCGTGGTGGCAGCAGACTAAGCAGACCGGCCCACACTTCCTGTCCCCGGCCAGGCCCTCTAACTCCTGCTTGGGGACTCCGAGGCGTTCCCAGGTCAACCGGGAGATATAATCCCTCCAGCATGTCCTGGGTCTTCCCCGGGGCCTCTTCCCAGTTGGACGTACCTGGAAGACCTCCCTAGGGAGACGACAAGGGGGCATCCTTACTAGGTGCCCGAACCACCTCAACTGACTCCTTTTGATGCGGAGGAGCAGCGGCTCTACTCCGAGTCCCTCCCGGATGTCCAAGCTTCTCACCCTGTCCCTGAGAGTGAGCCCAGACACCCTACGGAGGAACCTCATTTCCGCTGCTTGTATCCGCCATCTTGTCCTTTTGGTCACTACCCAGAGCTCATGACCATAGGTGAGGATAGGAACGTAGATTGATTGGTAAATTGTGAGCCTCGCCTTCTGGCTCATCTCCCTCTTCACCACGACGGTCTGGTACAGCGTCCACTCATGAACAAGACCCTGAGATACTTAAACTCAACTCCTCCATCTGGGGTAGTGACTCTCCTCTAACCTGGAGGGAACAGTCCACCTTTTTCCTCCAGAGCACCATGGTCTCAGACTTCGCTTCACACTTGGCCTCAAACCTGCCCAGTGCAGGTTGAAGGTCACTGTCTGATGAAGCCAGCAGAACCAGATCATCTTCAAAAAGCAGAGATGCTATTCTGAGGTCACCAAACTGGACACCCTCTGATCCCTGACTGCACCTTGAAATCCTGTCCATGAAAATCACAAACAGGATTGGTGACAAGGGGCAGCCCTGAAAGAGTCCAACGCCCACCGGAAACAGGTCTGATTTAGTGCTGAGGATACAGACACAGCTCTGGCTTTGGTTGTATAGGGACTGGATAGCCCGTGTACCCCATACTCCCGCAGCACCCCCACAGGACACCTTTGGGGACACTGTCGTAGGCCTTTTCCAGATCCACAAAACACATGTAGACTGGTTGGGCATACTCCCAAGCCCCCTCTAGTATCCGTGCAAGGGTAAAAAGCTGGTCCACAATTCCATGACCAGGACAGAACCTGCATTGCTCCTTCTGGATCTGAGATTCGACTATCGATTTAAGTCTTCTTTCCAGCACCCCTGCATAGGCTTTCCCTGGGAGGCTGAGAAGTGTGATCCCTCGATAGTTGGAACACACCCTCCCTTTCTGGGGTGGTGGTCCCCCTTTTTAAAAAGGACCACCCCAGTCTGCCACTCCAAGGGTACTGACCCAGACCTCCATGCAATGTTGCATAGGTGTGTCAGCCATGACAGTCCCACAACATCCAGAGACTTCAGCATCTTGGGTTGGATCTCGTCCACTCCTGGTGATTTGCCACTGCGGAGCTTTTTAACTACCTCAGTGACCTCCACCAGGGAGATGGTCTCCGATCCACCCGAGTACTCCATCTCTGCCTCCCCTGTGGAGGGCATGGAAGCCTGGTTAAGGAGTTCCTCAAAGTGCTCCTTCNATCTCTGCCTCCCCTGTGGAGGGCATGGAAGCCTGGTTAAGGAGTTCCTCAAAGTGCTCCTTCCACTGCTTGACAATGTCCCCAGTCCAGGGGTGAGTAGCTCTCCACCCTTGCTGTAAACAGCTTGAGCTATGAACCTCCCACCCATCCTGAGTCGTCTGACAGTTTGCCAGAACAACTTTGAGGCCGATCGAAAGTCATTTTCCATGGTCTCCCCAAACTCCTCCCACACCCAAGTTTTTGCTTCTGCACTGCTGAGGCTGCAGTCCTTCTGGCCTGCCGGTACCTGTCAGCCGATTCCAGAGTCCCCTGTGTCAACCAGGCACGAAAGGCCTCTTTCTTCAGCCTGATAGCTTCTCTCACCGCTGGCATCCACCAGCGGGTTCTTGGGTTGCCGCCATGACAGGCACCGACAACCTTCTGGCTGCAGCTCAAAACAGTTGCTTCAACAATGGACACTTTGAACATGGTCCACTCAGACTCCATGTCCCCAGCCTCCCTTGGAATGCAGGAGAAGTTCTTTCCGAGGTGGGAGTTGAAGATCATCTGGACAGGTTCTTCTGCCAAACAAATTCTCCTCCCTGAATCACCACCTTATCATGGTGGAGGGGTTTGTGTGATCCTGGGAGCTGTGTTGTCTGGAGCGTTTGCTCCTGGTACAGCCTCCCTTGACAAATTGGTTCCAGGTAAGGAGCCAGACTAAGAGCGATTCACAATCCCTTCATGAGAGACACGAATGAGGAAGGAGCCAGAAGAGGGAAACCAGGGCCCCCCTCTGGAGCCAGGCCCAGGGGACTTGTAGGCGAGTGCCTGGTGGCCGGGACTGCAACCTTGGGGCCTGGTCGGGCTCACCCCAAAAAGACAACATGGTGTCAGCTCTTTGTGGACCCACCACCCGCAAGGAGAGAATGAAGGGTCTGGTGCGCTGCTGAATGGGCGGTGGACAAGGGCATAGGCCCATGCGGACTGTCTCTTGGACATGGAATCTATACATGTATGTATATATATATATACATATATATATGTATACATATATATATATATATATATATATGTATACATATATACATACATATATATATACACGTCTATATATATATGATCCTGGTGTATGTGTGTGTGTACATGTATACTGTATATGTATGTGCGTATGTATGTGCATGTGTATGTGTGTCTATGTGTGTCTGTGCATGTGTGTGTATGTGTACATGTGTGTGTATGTGTGCGTGTTTCAGTATGCATCGTGTGTGTGTTTCAGTCTGCATCATATCTGTGTGTGTTTCAGTCTACATCATATGTGTGTGTGTTTCAGTCTGTATCGTATGTGTGTTTCAGTCTACATCATATGTGTGTGTGTTTCAGTCTACATCATATGTGTGTGTGTTTCAGGCTGCATCATATGTGTGTGTTTCAGTCTGTATCGTGTGTGTGTGTGTTTCAGTCTGTATCGTGTGTGTGTGTGTTTCAGTCTGTATCGTGTGTGTGTGTGTTTCAGTCTACATCACATGTGTGTGTGTATATATACGTATATATTGTAGTGATCCTGATGTGTGTGTGTGTGTGTGTGTGTGTACATATATACTGTATATGTATGTGTGTGTATGTATGTGCATGTGTATGTGTGTCTATGTGTGTCTGTGTATGTGTTTGTGTATGTGTGTGTGTTTAGTCTGCATCATATGTGTATGTTTCAGTCTGCATCGTGTGTGTGTGTTTCAGTCTACATCATATGTGTGTGTTTCAGTCTGTATCGTGTGTGTGTGTTTCAGTCTGTATCATGTGTGTGTGTTTAAGTCTGCATCATGTGTGTGTGTGTGTGTTTCAGTCTACATCATATGTGTGTGTTTCAGTCTGTATCGTGTGTGTGTGTGTGTGTGTCCAGACGCTGCTGCTGCACCTGCCTTCCTCTCTTACAGGTGTTTCACACACAGCAGGTGGTCTTTGTGTGTGTGTTCCTGTATTGTACCTCTTAAACACAGGAAAGACAGGAAGTCTTCGGTCTTGGGTCGGCGTCTGGTCAGACATGTGACCGCGGCCAGGCTGTGAGCGCTGTGACATTGTGATGATGTCATCAACAACGCCGGTCCTGGAGAGCCGGGAGGAGACTGAGCAAACTTCCTCTGAGCCTGGACTCTGGGCCTGTACACACACACACACACACACACACACACACACACACACACACACACACACACACCACGAACTTTTAAATGAAAACACTGAAATCTCTATATAAAATTAATAGTGTGTTTCTCATTTTTTTCTCTCAACACACACATGATGCAGACTGAAACACACATACATGATGCAGACTGAAACACACACACATGATGCAGACTGAAACACACACACACAATGCAGACTGAAACACACACACACATGATACAGACTGAAACACACAGGTGATGCAGACTGAACTGCATGTTGTCTGCAACATTATTTGATTACTGCAATAAAAATGCAGCAACAACAAGATTTTTACAAATTCAATCCATTGAATAATTTTTAGCAAAATGAACAACATGAGTCAGAAAACAAGAGGAAAGAATGTTCCTGATCTACACATGGTCATGTATGATGGTTATTACTTCATGCAAAACATTTATAATGTGTCACAAGTGAAAACTGCTGTATTTAACTGTTATTACTGCTGTCAGACTGAAACACACTCCACACGCTCACACCCACACATTCATACTAACATGTTCACACCCACACGTTTACACCCACACGTTCATACTAACATGCTCACACCCACACGTTCATACTAACACGCTCACACCAGGGCCGGACTGGGATTAAAAATCGGCCCTGGACTTTTGCCCAGACAGGGCGGCCCACCCCAAATTGGCCCAACATCAACCATTCTTCAATACATGTACCTATCAGCCCCCAATACCACCATGTAGCTATGTCATCAATAAGTAAGGCAACATGAGTGTACTTACTTTTAATCATTCTTTCATTTATAAAAACTCTCATTGAACTATGCTGATAATTTCTTTAAAACATGATAATTGTCCTCTGGTGTGACTGTGCAGAATAATGTTCTAATTAGAAACCTACTATAATTAAATAAAAAAAAAAAAAACACTAATTCTCTTACAAATATTTTATATATATATATATAATACAAATGATTACTCCATCATCCATACATCATCCAGCTATCACTCTAACTTGTTATGATGTACAACATGTTGTCCACCTACTGTGACACTGTTCAATAAATATAAAGCAGCATTAATTAGGCATCGTTTACTGAGAAATGTCCTTCTTCTGTCAGAAAGTACAGAAGGCATGGAGCGCATGTCTGAGTAGAAGGTCAAAATATTANTGTCCTTCTTCTGTCAGAAAGTACAGAAGGCATGGAGCGCATGTCTGAGTAGAAGGTCAAAATATTATAAAAATATTGTTTTTTTCAACACTGGTAGTTATGGGACTAATTCTGTAGTCCTTTGGTGTGACACAATTAACATGTTTAATTAAAAAATTCTCTACTGTTGTATTTNAATTCTGTAGTCCTTTGGTGTGACACAATTAACATGTTTAATTAAAAAATTCTCTACTGTTGTATTTTTTGTTGTAAACAAACATTGAAAAGGTTGGTTAGACCAATTTATTGTAAAAATAACAGAATTTTTAATGAGAACTCCTTACAAGTACTTCACTGAGTAACAGGATGAAATGTTTTTACTTTCAAATCAGGTGTTGCAAATGCTGATACTTAATCAGGACAAACATGATTATTACTGTGTATATTTCCCTTTACTTACACTTTCTAAATAAAATATTTTGAGGACAATTTTCAGGACTTCTGCGTGAAAACAGTCAGAAAATATAAAATAAATGAATAAGTATTTGAGGACACATATAATTTTGTGTTAATCATATTTAAAGGAACATATATTATGCATTAATTTTAGAAAATGTTTTTTTCCATTTTGAAAACAAGCTCACACAACCCATAAATAAATGACCAAATAAAAGTTATTATGGCAGGAGGTTTAGCTAATTGAGGGTAGCTGATTGTTGACTGATGGTTGATTCAATAACTTGGGTTAAGCAGTAAACTAGCATCAAATGTTAGTTTTTCCTGCTAGTTAGCAGTTATTCTTATTGCAACTAGATGATGGTGACATGAGGAAAAAGCATTTGATGTCTACTATTTATGATTCCAACGCTAGCTTGACTGATTGACTGATGCATCACTATGCATCATCTTTTTATTTCCCTATGCACCTTGTTACCTCTGCATTGAACTCAACACCAACACGTTCACACCAACATGTTCATCCCCACACGTTCACACCCACACATTCATACCAACACATTCACACCTACATGTTCATACCAACACATTCACATTAACTTGTTCACAACCACATGTTCACACCCACATGTTCACACCCACACATTCATACCAACATGTTCACACCCACTCATTCACACCAACATGTTCACACCAACATAGTCACAGCAACACGTCAGTAACATGTTCACAACCACATCTTCACACCCACACCTTCACACCAACACGTTTACACCCACACATTCACCAACACATTCACACCCACATGTTCACACCAACACATTCACACCCACATGTTCACACCAACTCGTTTACATCAACACATTCACACTCACAAGTTCATACCCACACCTTCACACCCACACATTCACGCCCACATGTTCACCAACACATTCACACCCACATGTTCACACCCACACTTTCACACCCACATGTTCACACCCACACTTTCACAACCACTCATTCACATCAACATGTTCACACCCACATTTCTATCTGTCTCTCCATTTCTGTCTGTCTGTCTGTCTCTCTCTCTCTGTCTCTGTGTCTCTCTCTCATTTGAAGGCAGGGCTAACCTCTTACTGGTGGAGTCCTTGTCATGGTGGATGCTGGCTGGGCGTAGCTGTGAGGGGCGTGGCTGTAAGGACTGGCTCCAGCTTGGATTGGCTGACAGTAGTGACTGGCGGCGGTTGATGGCATTGAGCAGCGTTCCTTTAGAGATTCACTTTATTAGTCACTTTAAAAATGATATTTACATCAACAATTTAATATTGTTGTTGAGCTGAAAGACCTGAGCTGAAATACAGACTAAGCTAACACTGTTCATACGTCGCTGAGCTGAAGAAAGTGTAGCAGCTAAGCTAACACTGTTCATGCGTCACTGAGCTGAAGAGAGCATAGTGGCTAAGTAACACTGTTCATATGTCGCTGAGCCGAAGAAAGTAGCAGCTAAGCTAACACTGTTCATACATTGCTCAGCTGAAGAGAGCATAGCAGCTAAGCTAACACTGTTCATACGTCGCTGAGCCGAAGTGTACACAGTGGCTAAGTTAACACTGTTTATACATTGCTAAGCTGAAGAGACCATAGTGGCTAAGCTAACACTGTTTATACATCTCTGAGCTGAAGAGAGCATAGCAGCTAAGCTAAGACTGTTTACATGTTGCTGAGCCAAAGTGAGCATAGCCACTAAGCTAACACTGTATGTCGCTGAGCCAAAGCATGCATAGAGGCTAAGCTAACACTGTTCATACATCCCTGAGCCAAAGTGAGCGTAACAGCTAAGCTAACACTGTTCATACATTGCTGAGACGAAATGTGCATAGCAGCTAAGCTAACACATTCATACCTCGCTGAGCTAAAGTGCACACAACGGCTAAGCTAACACTGTTCATATGTCACTGAGCCGAACTGAGCGTAGTGGAAATGTTAACACTATTCTGGCTGTGTTAATATTATTTTGACTGAACATCTTTGAAAAATACTTTGATGTCAGCATGTTGGATCGAGCTTTTTGATAAGCTTCTTTCCCCTCTGTTTGGACTGGTTTCACATATTTAGCGAGACACAAAGTCACCGCTTCACTATTTTCACTCCACGTTTGCTATTTATTGTAGGTATACCAAGCCAATGTTCCAACTAGATATGACTGAGTCTGTGTCACTTCTGCTTGTTTTGCATCTCAAATCAGCTGTTGGAGATTCGACCTCTTAATCAGAACCATTTCCAAACAACAGAGGTAACTTCCTGTTTAGGAAATAAGTCTTCAGGCACTGACACATGACTTTCATCCATGCTTGTTTTCTTTGTCTTCTGCATGGTTATCACTTAATCATCAATATCATGATATGACAAATTTTTACCAGAAAAAATATACCGGTACTCTCGTTAACAATATACCTCAAAATACTGATCAAACACAAAAGTCACTGAAGCAGAAACGTTGGTATTGATTTGTCTCAGGGTGTAGACTCTGAGCTCCAAACACGCTGAAACTCAGCATCATGTGACACGTTTACACATGTTAAAACTCCATTCTGACAGCCATCATGTAAACCAGGGATGGGCAACTGGCGGCCTGCGGGCCAGATACGGCCCGCATCTTTGATCTATCAGATGACGTCTCAATTAATAAAAATGAAAATTAGAAAAAGTGTTTTCCTTTGTATTACCACCACCCACCAGCAGAAGGCANTAATAAAAATGAAAATTAGAAAAAGTGTTTTCCTTTGTATTACCACCACCCACCAGCAGAAGGCACTCCGTCATTACTGATGCGGTATTTACAACCAGCTATTCCATGGTAGCAAAGCTTTCAATGAGAGAATAAGATCGATCTGGTTGGTGGTGGTGGTGGTG
>VXCM01005655.1:0-32235 GCA_014773175.1 Lucifuga dentata
AAGAAGAAGTATGCCTGCCATTCATGAAACATTTTTAGTCACTAATATGAATCTTACAAAGGGAAAAACGTCTACAGAAGAGTGCATGCTCAAAGTTATCTATTCCCTTCCCTGAAATAGGTGTACCCTTGGAATGTCATTCAACCAAATTGAATGAATTGAGTGCTGAGCGAATGAAGATAGAGACACGTGACCAGAAATGGGCTGTCCAAGCTGTGTTGTTAGCCAATGCTGCTTGAGTTTATTTGCACATTGGCCAATCAGAAGATCAGTCATGGGAAATGGAAGCAGACGTCAGCTACGGTCACGGACGTTGTCGTGAACTTTACCGGTGTTGAACTACCCCCGGTTCCCAAACCACCAACGTGAGTAGCTAAACTGAAAATTACATGAGCACATACATGATACAAAGGTAATTGATGGGTCAATTCATCGTCCATCTTATTAAAATTACTGTATTTCTGGTATGCAGACGGATTTAACTCGTGGTCTTCTCCACATGGCTGGCTAGCTAGCTAGCTAGCAGGCTAACCAGGCTTGCTAAGCTCGCATTACCATCACAGGTTAATTGCTGTTAGTGGATAGTTTCGCCAGTTGCTGGCTTGCCTGCAGTGTGACCTCTGCAGCGAATCGAAGATTGCAGCCACTTAGTATAGCAGTTTTGGTTACAATGTATGCAAACGACTAGTCTGAGCGATAGGTTGACAGTTTGACCTAAGTTGGGCCTTAGCCACAGTTAACCTAACCTGCTTTAGTTATTAGCAGGGCAGTGGGAACCTGAAAGATTAGTTTGTTGGCAAAGCTAATGGTAGCAGAATAAATGTACTTTAAGAGAAGTTATGTGAGCTAGCGTTCCTGAAGCTAATAATGGCAGTATGCAACATTTAACATGAAACATGGCACCTTTTTAAATAAGAACGCTAACAAAACCTGTTAAAACACGTTACTAACCCTGTTAAAACAGTTCTGTTGCAATAGCCTCCTCACTTTTAATGTAAATCTTTTCAAAGAGTTTTTTTCTAGGATTCTACACCCCTCTGCTTAACTAATTCATTTCTGCTTTATTCTGTTAAATTAGAGTATGGGCAGTGTGTTGGCTGCTGCCTCCCCCAGTCCGACCCCAGCTACAACTGGAGGTGGTCAAGGGGTCCCTGGGCTGATGTTGGTTCCTCCAGGGTTCACAATGCCCCCTGTGTCTCCCATCCCTCCAACATCTGCATCTGACCAGCAGACCTCAGATACTGATTCCCCCCTCCCAAACCCCGGCACATATGAAGAGTGCCACCGGAAATGTAAAGGTTAGAAAATTGCATGTTGAGTTGTTTGAGAAATACATTAGGATTTGTTATCCATCACAACAAACCATACAGTCAAATACAGAAATAACAGTACCATAAGCATTATGCTGGCATGGGTTTAAATAATTGTTTTAACTGCGTTACACAGGTCTATGTTCTTGTTTCTGTTGCAGAGGTGTTCCCTCTGCAGATGGAAGGAGTGCGTTTGTTGGTCAACAAGGGTCTGAGTAACCACTTCCAGGTCACACATACATCCAGTCTGTCTTTACAACACTGAACATATTTCTGATCTTTCTGCAGTGTGACTAAACTTTGTTCTGTGTTTACAGGTCAGCCATACTATTACCCTAAGTACCCTGAATGATTCTTCATATCGATTCGGTGCCACCTATGTAGGTAGTAAACAGACTGGACCAACGGAGGTAATAACCATTTTTCTATTCCTTTAATAAATCTAAAAAGTGACATTGAACAGTGGTTAGAACCTTAGTTTGCAGTTTTTCCTTGCCTTTTTAGAAGTCCAAATATTGTCTCACGTCTTCTATGCGCTGATGTAGTTTTGGCCTATATGCAGGTTACATATTTACTTACCAAAGCCTAACATCACTCTCAGCTTCTGCACAACTCTTGGCTGCCTGTAAAACATATATCATATTGTTATTCACAATATTTTAAATGTGATTAATACTAAATAGTGTGTTTTGTTCTCTTTAGTCATTCCCAGTCATGGTGGGAGATATAGACAATACTGGCAGTCTGAATGCACAGGTCATCCACCAGCTAGCAGCTGCTGTCCGCTCCAAAATAGCTATCCAGGTACACAAACCTCCTAAAGAAGTGGCCTCTCAGATGTTGCCTTTAGAGTCTTTTCACAGCACACTCACTTTGTGCCAGTTTCATTCACATCACATTCTATTTTACGTATATTGCAGACTCAGCAGCATAAGTTTGTAAACTGGCAGTGTGACATGGAGTATCGTGGGCAAGACTTCACCTCCACTGTGACACTTGGAAACCCAGACGTCCTTGTTGGATCTGGTATGATTATTTGTACTCTCAAAATTTTTAATTCCCCCTTGGGGACAAATAAAGTTCATTGAATTTAATTGAAAATTACAGCGGAGGCTGTTACGAGTGAGCAACTTAACAGAATTGTGATGTTTTTTGTATTCTTGTCCTCAATCATTTTAATTGAATTTAATTAAATTTAACCCTAATCTGCAAAAGGTGGCTGACAATGATAAGGCTAAAGGACCATGCGGTGATTTTGCATATTTGAGCAAAATAAATACTACTTGCATATTAGTTACCTTTTTCCAAATCATAAATGGTATGTTAGTTTTGGGGTTATTTCGCCAGATCCCCTAATCTTTCAAATTCAGATGTTAAAGCGATACATGCAATTAAAATTCAATGTTTTGCCTGGTAACATGCACGCCTGAATGTAGAAAGAGCAGTCGTTTTAATTTCTCTACTAAAAGCAGTCTTTTCTTCTTGGACTATATTCCCTGGCAGAAACATATTTTCTTCATGTGGGTTTGGTTAAGTTAAATTACATTGACAAAAAATATTAACAGTGTGTTGTTTGCTGTGATGGATTACCGATCTCAAGCATGTTTTAAGTCTCTACAAGCTTATTTTTTATAGCATGCAGGAATGAACTGAAAACAATGGCTGCCTGGAAGGTAGGAAAAACAATTTGAAAATATACTGCTTCAGTAGTATACTTCTGAAAAAGGTTGGCAGTAATGTTACATGTATGTGGGTAATATTTATTGGGTTCAAACGTGCAAAATCTGGAATGGTCCTTTAAGATCCTGTACGATTTCACAATAGATTAAATGTTCTAGAAAAGCAACCAAACATTGTTAGTGATAAAGGAGCAGAATGCTTCAGTCCTGACAAATTTAACAGCACATCAGAAAGAAATATGAAAAACTGGAGAAATACCTGGCACTGAATGAAAAATTAGAAAGGAAGTGGAAAGTGATGGAAAAATGGTCCCACTGGTGGTAGGAGGAATGCAGATTGTGACTCCCAGTTTGGATTGTGGCTCCAACACCTTCCATAATTAAAATGTAAAACTAAGTGCAATTCTAGGAAGAGCAAGTTACTGTGGAGAGTCTTCAGACTTCCAGGTTCCTGAAAGAGGACCACTGATAATGACCCTCAGCAATGCTGAAGACAGCAATGGAAGCATATTAACTGTTTACTTACTTCTTTTACTTCAGGCATTTTGGTGGCCCATTACCTGCAATCTGTCACACCAGCGCTGGCCCTGGGTGGTGAACTAGTGTACCACAGGAGACCAGGGGAAGAAGGAACTGTCACCTCCTTCTTGGGCAGGTACACAGGTAAAATATGCCTGCTTTTTGCTGAACTACACACGATCAGACTACACGGTCCTTCAGTTCACAATTGATTTATCAGGTTTAAAATTTAATTTAGCTACTAATATTAAACAGTCACTGTTGAAGCTATTTTCATTCACTTTTGACTTCTGAAGTTTTCACAGGATAGAGTTCAATATGGTGATGCTGGTGATGCTTGGTTCCATTGTAGCTATGAGTTACACATTATCTGTTTAATCTCATACATGTTTCTTTCCTTTTTTTATTTCCATTAGGTGACAATTATGTAGCTACGTTGACTTTAGGAGGGGCTGGAGCTCATGCTACTTACTATCACAAAGCCAATGAGCAGGTACTAAACATATAAAAGCCCATTTTTTCCTTGTCAAACTTGGAGCTCTACTTTTTGAGTAACTAGAAATGTCTGTTGGTGAATGCTGAGTTGGTGTGGATATGCTGTTAAGTGCATTTGTTTAATGATCTTGGAGCAGTCTCCCAAAATGCTTCATCCAAAATTTTGGTTAAAAAAAAAAAAAAAAAANTAAAAAAAAAAAAAAAAAAGTTCTTTTATCAGATCATCTCTTCTCTCCTTATATTAAAGTTGCAGGTAGGAGTTGAATTTGAAGCTAGCACAAGGACGCAAGACACCACAACATCTTTTGGTTACCAGTTGGACCTTCCCAAAGCTAACTTGGTCTTTAAAGGTAAATTAATATAAATGCACAGACATGACAAAATCAGTGACTATTTGAATTGAGCAAAATAACTATATGTGGTTTAAAAAAAAAAAAAAAGAAAAGAAATATGAATCTTGCCTTTTTCACCTGGGTTGCAGGTACGGTTGACAGTAACTGGGTGGTTGGGGCGACCCTAGAAAAGAAACTGCTGCCACTGCCTCTCACGCTGGCCTTAGGGGCCTTCCTCAACCACCGCAAGAACAAGTTCCAGTGTGGCTTTGGTGTCACCATTGGCTAGAGAGTCATTGGCTACCCCAAGCCGACTCGCAGGCCTCTGTTTGGACCCTGTGGGTCCAAGGTGCATAGACATAAAGGGACTGGGATTAAGTGTTAAGACATTGGATTCAGAGACTCTCTTACAAGTGTGATTTCTGGAACAGAGAGAGACAAAGACAACTAGGAGCCAGGACCGGCCAAGCCATGCCTACATACTGTAGCACAAATGTCTTTCCTTCATGGTGTATTGGACATACCCAGACAATAGAGCGATATGTCAGGGGGCATCAGGTGATGCATGAGTACATGTCATGTTAAAAACAAAGTAAGTGATTAGACGTAATATATGGTAATTAAGTGTGATGGATTGAAATAAATGTGACTACTTTTTGTAACACTGGAAGATTGCGATGTCAACATGAATATTTCACTTTTTTCACTGACAGAAATGAAGATGTAATCTGCAACATGACTGACTAATGAAGACCAGTATAATATAATTCAACACCACAAACCTCAATAATTTAAAAATTGCCACAAAGTTGAATGAATTCCTCTCAAGTTTCCACCAAAATTTAAAAGCATGAGGTTCACAAAAGACAGTATTGTCACTCAACTGTTAGGATATGTGCCTCACACTAAAGTTGTGGGTTTGAATCTTGATTTTGGTTCTCTAGTGGAATTTACAAATTAACACATTTGTGAAGGTTTCCTATGGCTGGTCCGCTTTCCTAAATAGAGAATATTATACGTCCAACTCAAGTTAGGATTAAGACTCCTACACTGCACAATTGTGCATCGCAGATGAAAGATAACTATTGCAACAGAATTGTGAAAAAAATCCCCGGTTGTCAATCCAAAAGAATGGGCCCACATTGCAGCATGAGACACGTCCATGGATGCTGGATTTAGCACTTTTGTAAACAAAAACAGTCTCAGAAATTTAGGATCAATATCTCACAGTGTAACTGTGAGATATTGATCCTAAATATTGATCCTGCCACAAATCATGTCTGTAAACCAACTGATAGGAATATGGCATGGTATGTGATCAAGTTATTGAGGATTAAACACTAACTCAGTTTCTGGTGTATATAAAGTGTGACAGAGTAAGTGAGTGACGTGTTATGACTTTCATCTTATCCATCCATCCATCTGATATGACTTTCTCTGATATATGCCCTGCAGACATATATGAGAGAGAGAAAACATCTAGGTCTATAGCTGCCTGCCCACATAGTTTTTTTTTTCGTGCTTGTCTTTCACTAGGTGTTCATCTCACAGTTTCATATGTATCAAACTTGTCTCCTACAATTTAACACGGATACCCATCTCACACATGTAGTGACCTTATCAGGAGCCTTTAGGTCCAGCACAATATCAGCATATTGCAGAGATGTTGCCAGTGCCTGGACTTGGTAAAAAGCCTCAGAGGGTTTTTTTAATCGATGCTTCTACCAACAGGGTCTTTGTCAGGCAAACTTCAGATTTCACTTTCCTCCTATAATCTAAAGACAGCTTAAAATGGAAACTCTAGATAACCAGAACTGTTTTTGTGGAAAGGCAAGTATGTAACGATTTCTTAAATAATTTTTGAATGCTTTCCATTCACTGTGATGTATTAGGATGATTACAGATGTCTCATAAAATTTCAAAACTTCAACTAAAACTGAGACTCTGCATTTCTTGTAAGTGGGAATTATTATTGTAATGTGGGTGACAGTTCTTTAAGAGAAAGACAGTATAATTGCTCAAAATTCAGAGACTCAAGATTCAAAGTTAAATATACACTCAATCAGCACACTTCAAAAATCCATGGGAAACCTACAATGTGGTTAAATTTTTTTCTTTTTTTTTTTTTTTAAAGTNTTTTTTTTTTTTTTTAAAGTAATGATACATTAGAATATAAAGGTGAACAATTCCCATAGGGTCCCATTTTACCATTTATTTCAAACAATTACTTTAGACACCATACTGTAAATAGAAAAAATGTTAATGGTTGGAAAAAACTGAAGTAGTCTAAAGAAAGTATGACCTAGGACGGTTAATAATCACCCTTTCAAGGTTAAACGATCAATTCTATTGATCCATAAAGCAGAAATTACGTCTCGTGTCCCTCCACTTGGAAAAAAGCTACAATAGTAAATAATTCAACTAAAAAAAAAAAAATCTGTAAAAAAAGTAAAAGATCCCAATCAAAAATTTTATTTCAATAGTTATCCACAAAACAAAATTCGAAATACCAATGAGAGTATGATCTCTTCACCAAAAGTGAAAATGTTTGGGTTGCATATGCTCAAATTTCACTGTAACTTGTGAATCAAAGCTGCAGTACGTGGCCAGCTTTGAAATATCCACGAATACTTACTGCAAGTATACACTTGATTTAGATCTAACAATGGCTCACTACCACAGCAACCTTTATAAAATCTAAAATTGATTTTCTAGAAATACCAACAAAATCACAAAGTAATACATGTCATGAACAGTATATTTAAATCATTCGATATGTAATGACAAGATCACCATACAGGAGATTTTTTTACATAATATATATTGCAAGCCATTTATGAGTGGTAGTTCATGATACCAATGTAAATGAAGGTTTACCCCTAATACATACACGTCACTCAAATTTAAGAGTCATTAACTAGAAAAAGGCCCACCTCCAGAAATCATAACAGAACTAGAGTTAGATGTATCAAGATACATTTCTGATTTGATTCTTGGTTTCACCTATAAGTTAAACTAAATAACATGGAAACAAATATTTATGTAAACAACATTTAATTTTATGTAAACAACATAAAAGCTAAATAACATGGAACTGCATCAGCTGTTGTATACTATTTTTTGTCTTGGTCCAGTTGTATAAAACCACATCATGCCATTCTGTTTTTGTTTTTTTTTTTTGTTTTTTTTTTAAATTCTCTACTGAGTTTACAAAAATCTTTTTTTATTGAAAAAACAAACAAAATGCACGCTGCCGACTTGCTCTGCCATATGTAGAGGTGAGATGTGGATGCAGGGAGACACATCAAGGCATGAAAAGTATCAGAGCAGGCAGGAGGGCAAGCACATAAGAAGCCTTCATCCCAGAAGAGTTATCAAAAACACTGCAGCAAGATAAAACAGAGTACTTAGATTAAGTAAAATTTGAACTATCGCTTCAGAGTATTTTTGATGTGTATCTTGTATTATTTTGAGAAAAGCTGAGCCATTTCTAGCCAGACATTATTTAAATTCCCTATCACTGAGTCTCTATTAGCTCAGGACTACTGACTTTGGGACCTCTACTGTTTTCATCCTGGCAATGAACATGTTCAGGTAAGCAGCCTTTAAACCTTATTACTTTGTCACTCTGCTTGAATGTGTGTGTGTGTGTGTGTGTGTGTGTGTGTGTGTGAGTGAGTGTGAATTTATAGCTATAAGTTCATTGTTTTTTTGTTGGTGAAAATTTATGGTGGTCCCTTAGGGCAAATATATATACAGCAAATGAGCGAAAACAATACAACATTGAGGGAAATGCACTCTGGAAAGAGAAATCCTACAATATTAAAACTCATGCAAGAGTAAAAACAAATATTAAGGAAATACACAAAAAAAAAAAAAAAAAAANAAAAAAAAAAAAAAAAAAATGTTATCAGTACCAAAACACACAAAAAGGGAAAACCCCATTTAGAGAAATATATTCCAAAAGAATTACTCCAAATTTCCAAACACACACTAAAGCACAAACACTGAAATGATAGAAATGCTAAGAATATTTATTTGTATTTAGTATGTTAGCTAACATGCATTAGCACATTAACATGCTATCGCAATTATGTCATGCTGAACATTAGAATATACAGTACATGCCAGCTATATTAATGTGTTAATGTATAACTAAAAGGATAAGTATTACAGATTAGATGTTAACATACACCTAAATAAACTGCAGCCTTGATTACGAGTATTAATGTAGATTAACTCCATATTTTGAGTTTTTCCTTTTTAAGGTTTGTCAATTTTCCATTTGTATGTGGTTTGGTATTTATATCATTTCTGGATTTTGAGCATGTTCTTCTTCTTCTTCTTCTTCTTCTTCTTCTTCTTATATGTATGTTTTTTGTACTTACGGGCCATTGTAAGAAATTAGTTTGATTAGATGGTTGCTAATACAGTCCTGCACTCCCCTTATCATCACACTTTCACCACACTTTCTAAAAAGCTGAAAAATGTTCGTGTTTTTCTGTCCATATTCTGAGATAAATGGATATTTTATTATTTGTCAGCATTCATGTTGTGTATTTATTTGTTTAACAAACAGATAGAAAACGACAGGAACATGTTTCTGCTTCTCAGAAAGTTTGATGAAAGAAACTGTAAAAAATTAATTGAGTTATAGATGCTAATTAGTGGTAATCTGTTGTGTGAGTCCATGTGCCTCAGTACTGCTGTTTCTGGATTGTATTGTGAGTGTTAATTATATTTCCATTTGGTGGCATACTAGGCATTGCAGTTCGAGATAATTTTTTTGTTGTGATATGCAGCCATGTCCTATTGGCACTTCCTCTGTGATACTCATACTCTGTGACTTCTAAAATCTGCAAACACTAGCTCAAGTGTAAAAACACGTCGGTAAATTCGCATACCTCTTGTCATCATCATCTGTTGTAGAAGGTGGTGTGGTAGTGGTTGTCCTGTAAAAAAAAACAGCAACTTTCAGTGCTAAGGGCTAGATCATGTTGTTTTGTTGTCAGAATTTAATGAATAAAAAATGTAAATGATGGAATTCATAAAACACAGCGCCAGACTTAATGTGTCCATAAGGGGAAATATCATCACACAACCCTGTTCCCTGACTGGCATCATTTAGAATTTGCCTTGAACGAGGTGTTAGTGTGGTATTTCCTTATTTACATGTACAAGAAGCAGTACATAAAGCCCAATGTTGCACAAAAATTCAGACCTGTTTCAGTCTGGTGGTAAATTTCAGCGGTAAGAAATCTGAATTACATTTTAAACTGTATTGATCTCACCTGTTAGCGATGAATAAATTTGATATTTAAGCCCACAGTTGATCAGTCAGTGTATTTAAGTGGCAAGTTTTGATCCTATCTTGCATGCATTGTTGTGCTGCACCTCTTCCTCAAGCCTCATCTGCTGTGCTCTGTATCTCTTCCACATGCAATACAACCACCACATATGTGTGCTGGTGTGTGGATCAAATCTTTTTTATATTAGTGTTGATCTCTAAAAATGTAGAGCTCTAAAGCAGAGAATTTCTTTCCTTTGCAGATTTAAGATGTTAATTTAGCTTTGACACCAGGGGAAGCAGTATAAAGTTCTTAAATATGAAGAATCATTAATACACAATCTTAATTGGCTTTTACCTGAGATACACCTTACAACAAAACAACATGTCAGTAATGGGATGATGATGTGCTTATCAACATAAGATGAAGCTTTATAAATGAGCTTCAATTATCACAGTGATTATTTAGCATGCAGTTGCTGTGAATTTTTGACTCCCACCCAAATTGTTTTATGTCTGAATTTTAAAACCTCATCATTAGAAGTAGCATATAAATAACTAAATAGCATTTAAAGTCCTACCGTGAGGCACATGGGCCTTCATTGTGATCTTCACTGTAATTTTCATCATGATCGTGATCTTCTGGAGGATGGGTAATCCTCATTTTTCCCAATGTAGGACATGGTAGAGGCTTGCCATCAACAAGAGGAGAAATATCTAGAAAAAAATAAAGTTACTGCTTTGAAAATGTGATACAAGCAAACTTTCAGTCAGATGTGAAAGCCATTTAACACTTGAAATATTTTTTATTTTTTTATTTTATTTTTTTTTAATCAAAGCAGAAGACTTATTGTCAACTTACCTTGGAAGCTGAATTGAAAAATGGCACTCCCTCCCTTGAGGAAGTCTCTGAGCTTGATGGTTTGCATTGCTGTTGAGGCTAGAAAGTCTACAAAACCATATAAAGAGCCAGCATATGCAGTCTGATTATTTTCATCTACATATGGAGTTCCAGTCTCTTGAGGGTTGAGGGTTGTCCCAAACAAAGATACCTGTTTGCAAAAGATAACCTTAATATAAATAATGTACAAGAAATTATTGTAACATAGAGTGAGATTCAAAGTCATGACACAGTCTTTATGTTCTAGGTTTTGTTGCATTTTTTAAGTATTTCATGTCTTTTCTGAGGTTTACCTGAGGAATGGGTTCCGTTTGGGTTAGTGGTGAGGCTCCGTTGTGCGGACATCTGCAGTTGAATGTTGGGGTTCTGATCCAGCAGTTGGAATGTAATCTGCCTCCATGGGCAAGGCCACTCTAGCTCGTCGTCATATTCACCAGACACCGGTTGCACAAATACTCCAAAAAATGTTTTAAAAAGTGCTATTCCCATCTGGTAAGCGTAGCCCTCTGGAGTATTGCTGTTGGCTGTACAAAAAGGTTCCACTCGGTTCACTCATGTTTAGAAGATCCTCAAAATCATTAAACTGTAAAGTTACGTGTGGACACTCAGTCTCGGACAGATTAATGTCATCAATTGAAAAGCCACCTGAAGAGTATCCTTAAAAAAATAATGAATTGATTGTATCTGAATATGTAACATACATATATGTATACATGTATATAAAACACACTATTTATTCATACTGAATACATTTCAGAATATTTAAACAAAATGTTTTTCCATTTTGTTTTTCTACAATATCTGTTCATGGCAACTAAAGCAGGACTCAAGTTAAGAAGTTATGTTATAGGCACACGAAAACACGTAGATATGGTTTGGGAAAGGTCATGGTTAAAGGAAAGATGGAATCTGACACTTTGTATAGTCTAAGATAAACCCAGGTCTCTGCTATCAAAGTCCTGAGTGTACTACACCCACCCATCCAACGCAGCCTCCTCCCTTTAGGCAGGGTAAGAATGTCCCACTACTGGCTGCTTTCACTCAAAATGTTACTAATAAGTAGAATATGTCTTAATTATGTTTTGTAGTATATAAACAAAATCTATAAGGAGACAGCTAGGGTAAATTATGCATCAAGCAAAATTGCTCATATGTACCTACACCACTTTCCTAAAAGTTTCAGGTGTATTATACATGATTTATATATATTTTACAACAACAACTATTCTTATTATTATACACTATAGATTAAAGTTTGCTTTCGCTGGTAAAATAACTTGAATATGTAGGTAGTCTGAGTTGAAATTATAGGGAAAAAGAAACAAAGTCCCTTCATTTACTTACAAGGTGGGACCCTGACACTAGGTAGACTGGTGTGGTCAGAGTAGGGGCCTCCATAAGCATATGGTACCATTTCCCAGCCACTGTCTGTGTTTGAACAGCGATTCATGTTGCACGTCATAACTAAAACTGCAGTGAAACTTAAATGCAATTGTTGAGTCTGTAGAGGTGAATGAAGAACACAGTGCAAAAAATTATTAAATGATGTGATACTGTAAAATCCAAACCTGAAGGCATTCATCTGTTGGACTCCTGTTATGTGAAATGTTAGCTTGCAAAACTAAATAAAATAAGAAAATGATGGTTCTAAATGAATGAACTGGACCTAAGGTGAACACATGGAATTGCAATAAATGTAATGCTGTACTTGTCCCTGTACCCAAGTCTCTGTCGTGAACAGAAAAAGTTGACTGTGACATTGCCAAGAATTATTTTTCTGTAAAGAATGAACATCATGCTAACATTCAGTTGACTGGCCTTCGTGGCTGGAAGAAATTATTTCAATTTTTGATCATTACAGCGTAGAAACACTCCAAAACAAACTCTCAGCTTATAATTGCTTATTACTCACACACCAAGTAGACACAGCAAAATTGACACAATATTGAAATCCTTGTGTTCCATCATAACTGCCCTTTAACTGTTCATGTTTTTACACCAATTGCTTACGCTAATACCAGTAAGCTAAAACTAGCTGAAAGTTGCATAACACTATAAAGTGAGCTGTTGACTATTAGTGCAAGCATGAGAATTAACAACCTTTTCACCAAACCAGAAGTAATTTGAATCAACTGTTTATATTAGCATATTTCTTATTAAAGGTTTTGTTCCCTTCACTTCATTTGATGAAATTCACAAATCTTGATGGCACTTACTGCATTCATAGAGGCGGTTCAGCTTCAGAACATCACTGGGACTCACTTCCAGGCGTTGACCAATCACATCCTGGTATTTTGGATCGTTGGTGATAATTGTACTCCCGTTGCCATTGCTAAAGTCATTCTGACCATAGTGCATCACTGAGAAGTAGACTCCTACAGGACTCCTACACTCCATACAGGACTCCTTGGGTGCTTTGTACTTCTTGTGAAACTTTGTCAAAATTATGCTCCCTACCTAGGTGAGAGAGAAAACCCAATCAGGACCAAGAGAGCATTGCAAAGAAATTAAAGAAGTTAAAGAAGGAATTAATTGATTATTAAAGGGGATATCCACAGATTTTACAAAATAAATTCATTTTATTGGTCCTGGGAACCATTATTCATAGCTATATAAAAGGCTTTAAAGGGAACTATGCCTTAGACGTCACAAGAAGGGAGGTGGTGAATTAACTAAAAAAGCATTTTAAAACAACTGTCCAACTAACCTACACTTTGTTCAACATACGTGGCTACGATAATGGACCATACTAGATAATGGATCCTGTTTGTTTGAGTCCAGTATATACAACCTGCATATATGTTACGTTACTGACTACCAATTTCCAAAACATAAAATAGTATTTTAGTTTTCCTGTTATTTTCTTTTTCAAAACCCTTAATCTTTCAAAATCAAATGTTCAGCTGATACAGCCATCTTAAAATTCAATGTTTTGTCTTGTACCCCTTATGTACGATTATAGACGGCATGTCATTTTAATTTCATTGTGAAAGCTGTCTTCTCAGACTACATTTCCTGGTGGAGATATACATTGTCTTCCATGCAGCTCCATGTTTAATCAGTTAAATAAAGTTAGTTCAACAAAAAAACCCTAATTTACCTAATGTTTGCTGTGATGGATTACATATCTCAAGCATATTTTGAGTCTCTACATGTTGATTTTAATAGCGTAATGGAATGAACTAAAGCCAATGGTAGTCTGGAAGGTAGGAAAACAAAAGTCTAAAATTTACAGCTAAAGTAATACATTTAGGGAAATGGTTGTCAGTAATGTAATGTGTATGTGGATTGTTTATATTGGGATCAAACATGCACAATCGCCAATATGTTCCTTTAACACACCTAAAAAAGACTTTAATAAATGACCAATCCACCATTAAAATAATTTAAAACAATGAAGTTATTTTTGCTTAATTTGTCTTATTTAATCACTCTTTTTACTGTAAAATATCAATCCATAAATTTAATCAGAACCATTTGCAAGCCTCTCTAGATTAATCTCCATGCAGCTTTGAAGTAATTAAGAGAATTATTAGGTTATCAGGTTAGGTGGCAGAGTAAAGGAATCTTATAATGAAGTCTCAAACCTTCCATGATGTTTTCAAATACAGTTGTCACATAGTCATCTCTGTCATATCTGGACTGTTCGTGAATGAAGCCCAGAGCGTGGAGAAACTCGTGTTCAACAATAGAAACTACATCACAGTTTGGTCCAATGAAGAGGGGCTGTCCATCTTCCATCAGTCTCCCAATATAGGATGCACATCTAAAAAGGAAAAGGCACTCATCAGTAAATTCCACATTTACAAATTATTCATGCTGTTAAATTTCAGTGTCATCAATAATATGATTTCAGTATCAAGATTGAAAAAGAGTGGTAGAGAACATGAATTCATTTGACTGCAGATGACCCCTCTGTAAAAAAGCAAGCAAGCAAACAAACAAAAACTAGCAAATGTATTGTTAAAAGCAGGCAGCGGCCCAGATGACCACTGTATTAGTGCATCTTTATTTAAAGTTAAAATCTCATTATAAAAGTTGACTTCCTCTTATTCATTTGAATCATTCCTCCATTCATCCATTCACAGTGTCTCCTCTAAATGTGTTTTCTCATGTCTGAGCGGCTGGGATGTGAGCTTTAGTAAAATAACTAAAATGTAAACATAAGTTATGCCAACAACAGATCCAGAAAGATGCTTGGGTTGTCATCTGTAAAATTGCTTTTTGTGAACGTACTTTGTGATATTGACCTGCATTTCAAACCAGATATGAAATTTCATTCACAAATGTATTCAGAACTAATTGAATAAGCAAAATAAGGCAGAAAACCATTTTTATCATATATTGAGTTGCTGAGATAATACATACCCATTTCCTATCTGGATAGAAAGGTAATACTTCTCAGAGTCCCAGAGTTTGAAGTCAATGCATGACTTTATCCTAAATTGGTCAAAGGCTTGCAAGATGACTCCTTTACTGTTGATCTCTTTATTGTTCATGACAGTTGTATTATAGAGATAAATGGCCTACATAAGAGAGTAACAGAGAAATGGAAACTTAAATGCAATGCTTTTGGTTGTGTACTGTAATTGCACCCTGTTTTCGAAAGCTTCACCCATGTATCGTTGCATTCGCCCTGTGCTCCTTCCCAATAATACTGTACTGTACAAATACTGCTGACTTACTGTGCAGACAAAATCATATTTACCAAGGCTATCTTCCAAAACATATGGCACTGGGAGTGACCATACACCTGATGGAATGGTGCTCCTTTGGGTGGTCTGTTACAAAGATATGAATGTGTCAGGTGACAGCAACTTTGAGACAAAATCTATATGTGTTTTATATTTTAATTAATACACACGCACAATAGTAAACTTACCTCCAGAATATCATCATCACCTGTTAGAAAAAGCACGAGTGTATGTCTATAATTATTATTTGTTACAAAGAAATCAATCATTTTCGTGTAATTTCAAATGTGATTTTTAACTTTACCTTCGTTTATCTGTGCTGTGCTCTTAGTTTTAGCAATTTCTAAAAAAAAAAAGAAGAGAAACTTATAGCTAAAAGAACCTGATATAAACCCATGACTTACATTGATGAATTTAGTCAAAATTTCCAAAATAAACAAAACTTACCCTGTATTTTCTGTAGAAAAAAAACACATTTGATTACATCAATATGTGTAATAGTTTAATCTCAAAGAAATAACATAAGGCATAAAGGACACTGTGATTCCATGTTTCTATTGCTCTGATTCTAGACACAATAATAGCTACATATTTGTTTTAAAACACAAATTTGTCTTAAGCTACAATAACTCATGTTCAGTTATAAACAACTAAAATGTATAAAATTTTGAAGCGCGTGTAATTTGTTCTCATGATTCAGTCATGTTTCAAAATTGTTTGTTTCCTTTAATTCGATTTCTGATTCTTAAACAAACATCAGAAAATAAAAAACAGGGCCATTTCAATTTTGTCAAAAAAACAGTGTTTTTTTCTTTGCAAATATTTTTACATGGCCAGTCAAACGCAAAATCCAACCTCCATCATTAAGCAAAACCAGAACTATTTTCAAATATCTTTTCAGCAAGTGGGTAAAATTTTAATTTGTCTCTCAATCAGTTTTTTTTCCCTCACTATATCCATATTCTGCTGAGAGAAGTGAGAGTGAAAGTGTGCGCCAGCATTCGTTTATATCCCCTTTTTATACTGGCGTGAAAATCATAAAGACACACAAGACACATCCGTCCATCCATCCATTTTCTAAACCCGTTTGTCCTGTTAAGGGTCACGGGGGGGCTGGAGCCTATCCCAGCGGTCATAGGGCGAGAGGCGGGGTTCACCCTGGGCACACATGCACACGCGTGCACACACCCACACTCTCTCTCTCTCTCTCTCTCTCTGTCTCTCTCTCTGTCTCTCTCCCAACCATTTTCCAGGTGGGCATTCTGAAAACTTTTCAGAATTTTCAGTGAATATCTTATTTTATTAGTGACATGGTGGATGATGTCCGATCAAGTCAGATGAGTTGGATGAGTCATACTGTGACCTTTTGATGACCTTTGAAATACAGAAATTTGACACTTTCTGTGTCAGAAAACGCTTTGATATGAACTTTTCTGAATAGGAATAAATAATTTTGAAAAATGGGTCTTGACATGAACTTCATTTTCTGATTTTTGTTTCAGAATTGGAAATTCAATGACTGAAAGGTGTACGGACCTAAAGGCTAAAGAAAAATTTCCATTAGAATTAAACTGTTACTTATTAAACATTCTCTGATCAGATATACCTAAAAACTATCAGACATATCAAACAAGTTGAGTTCACTGTTATAGTTTATTTTCAGATTAAAAAACAATTTTTTGTTTTTCCATATTTTTGGATATGAATTTAACTTAACACAAAAAAGGAGCGAACAGCTTTCCTGAGTGTATCATAAAATATATTATCATTTTACAGGAAGTTCAACAATATCACTTACTACATTAGCGAATGCTGCTGATGAAAGTATCAAGTTCACCAAGAGGAAAATGTAGATATTCATCTTCCTTATGGTAGGTGACTTGAGCCAAATGCAATTTTGCAACAGAGAATAGAAGATGTTGGACAGAATATTCACATTCTACACAGGTATTTTATCCCTTAAATGCATTTTAAGCATATAAGTCTGCTATAACATTAAACAAAAATGAGTTTAATTTGTTTTAACCAATCAAGAGTATTAATAGAAATCATGATGCTGTTAATATGAAAGTGATTTCCACAAAATTCCTATTTATATTTATATTATATTTATATTTAAATTCCTATTTCCTATTTATTCCTATTTATTTCTTATTGTGTTCCAGTAAGAACACAATAAGTTAGCATTTTCATGTGTGAGTTTTACCTTCTGCGATGCCTGTTGGATGAAGATGCCTCTTCCTCAGCTAAAAATCTGAGGCTTTGTTATACACTGTGCAGGCAACACATTATACAGTATGTATGCAAACCACAATCTCTCAAACCACACTCAAACACAATCTCCTCCCCAATGAAACAAGTTTTAAACAACATTCCAAACTTCAGCATTTCAAAGATAATCTTTGGTATGCAGGTACAGTAGTAGCATTGTGTCTTGAAAAAGTCAGTCTTCATATTATTACTCGCTCAACCCTATTGTTTTCAGGTTATGCCTTTTGTTCTGATTACATCTTTGTACTTTTCCATGATTGCTGATGATGTGCAAGGAGGGCCCTGCCATTGGCAAATCATGCCCAGATGGGGCACAGAGCCAGCACACCCACAGCCAAACCAACATAGCAGACAGCATTCCTCTGCCCTGGCATGGCAAGAGCCCAACCCCCCACCCTGACTAAGTCATAAAATTATACTTAAAATCATTTTTATAAATTTAGTTGTTTCTTTGTTTCTGTTTATGTATTTTGTCAATTTTTTTTTAACGTCTCCCCTGTTGGTGTATATTGAGGTGTGTGTTACATTAAAATTGAGCGTGTTGCATTAAAATTGTAGGGTTAGTGAGGTGGAGAAAGACCACTACGGTGGGCCCCAGCACAGCAGCTGCCCACACAGTCACAGAGCTAACCCCCACCCCACCTTCCCCACAAGATCTGTAATATGAAATAATGTTTCTGTGTTATTATAATTTCAATTATTGTGTATGCGAGCACTGAGCTAGTGTAATGCATTTTTTAAAAAAAGGCAGGACCTGCAGGACAGACCCTGCCAGTGATAGGAGACCAGAAGGCTGAGGCACCATCCATCCCAGGCCAGTGACCCACTGCTAGCACATAGGGGGTATCCACTCCGCAGCAACTCACCAGATAAGCCGGGGGGTGGGGGGTGGAGAGGGGGGCACCAGCTCATGCCACTGACAGCGCAGGAGGCACTGGTCTGAGGCCACCACAAGGTTGTATTAAAAGAATATTCTGTTGTGCAACTTACTTATGCACGTGTGCTATCATCACAGAACAAAGGAATCAATAGGACAAAAATAATTTTGTAGGTATTTTGGAAAGCAAGACTAAAAGGGTAAACATGTGTCCCATGCACGCGTAACGTGTGTGTTGTTTGTAAAAGCCCAACCCATGAAGAATCACAGCTTTTAATAGAGAGATACTTGACTGACAGATTGATGGATAAATGGCTTATGGATAACTATGTAACGTGAAACCATATCAACTTGGCTTTATTAGTGTTTCATACAGCAGTATTGTCTGGTAGTAGTACAATGTTAAGTGGAGTTTTATGTCCACTTAATACTGGAACATTTTGTATTTTACACAAACAAGACACTTAAAAATGAAAGATCTAATTATTGTCAGGTTGATTCACTAATGCCATTTTCAAAATCCAGATACTGGTAACACCATCATCAGAAATGAGGGTGAAGGATGCAGATTTTCTACAACAAATAACAAATTCATTATGCAGTAGCATGGCACAATATATTCACAACTGTTTCACAACAGGAGAGAAGTTAAACTTACCATTACAGGTTTAGCCAGTCTTGAAAAAGTTGCTTTACCTTTATTCAGACTTTGTGTCCAACCTAAGAAATAATAAACTCAATGAATAGAGCTTTAAGATTTACATTTTAAAAGTCAAACCAGTTTTCATGACTGAAGATTGCAGAATTAATTCGCTAAAAACCATGAAAACATAAACTGATGAGATATGGATATGAATATATTCAATATGAATATGAACATGACAATTGCAGCTCAGACCTTACCTGTTAATTCAAGGACCTACCATTTGTAACATGGGCCCTGGTCATCACTGTTTGAGTATGTGTTTAGTTTGCTTGGTAGAATGTCTGGGCAAGATAAAGAGCTTTCATACTTCAAACTGGAGATGTCTAGAGACAATTTGTGTGCATTTAAAGACAAAAGTCATTAATAAAGCCACAGGAGTAGAATTAAAAAGAAGTATTACAACCATCAAATTTCTCTCTACAGCTTCAAATGTCTACTTATGACAACAAGGATGAGACACCTTGCACTGAAAAAAGGAAGGTAGCAGTGCCCCCCTTCAGGAAATCTCGATCCTTCAGTTCCGAGAGGGACAGAAATGATTTCACGCCATTGGAAATATTAACATATAGAGATTCTTCATTTATATTGGTGCATCTTCCCACTTTATAAGGGTTGTCAAAGTCAACTGCAATAAAACAGAAAACAAGTCTTTTACTGTGGTATTGCTATTTCTACCCCAGTAAAGGGTTTAAAGGATCATACCGGTGATTTTGCATGTTTGAGCACAATAAATACATTTTACATTACTGCCAACCCTTTTCCAAAAATCATACAACTGGAGTGGGAAATTTTAAGTTGTTTTTTCTACCTTCCAGAATGCCATTGGTTTCAGTTAATTCCACTATGCTATAAAAATAAAATTGTAGAGACTTGAAACAGGTGTGAGATACAGTAGATAATCCATCACAGCAGTGGCAAAATTACTATACAAGCCCCTTTTTATCTCATCACTGTTGTTTCATAAAATCTCAAGCATCTTGAGCACTGAATCTACAGTATATCACACAGGCACTGAGCTTATATGTTAAACAGTAAGTATTTATATTGCTCAATAAACCAAGTAATCTGCTCCATGGTGTCACATATTTGATGTCATTCATTCACCAAATAAATAGCAATACAATAACATAAAACAGTTTTACATATACAGGCATATAGTTCATTGACTCATATCTCTATATTACATTTCTAAATTAAGTTTAAATAAGGATTATGGTTAAGTTTAGGGTGGGTGTATCACATGACTGGATTTTGAAAGATTATGGGATTTGGAAAAAATAACTCAAAATTTAAAATGCAGTATTCTGTTTTGGAAAATGATTGGCAATAATGTAATGTGTTGTAATTGGGCTCAAACATGCAAAACCATTGGTATGGTTCTTTAACTACTTTCTCCACCACTACTTGTAGTAATCTCAACAATTATTTTATCTGTAAGATAGACTCACTGATTGATGTGATTGATATGTTGGTTGTGTGAGTATATTGATCTGCTTGGACATCTGTTGTTGAATGTGAGGGTTCTGGTCCAGCATGATGATGGTCACCTGCCTCCATGGGCAAGGCCATTCCAGGCTTGAATCATATTTACCTGATACTAAATGAACATAAACACCAAAAAAAGTTTCTTGGAGAACAATCACCGACTGAAAAGCATATCCTTCCAGAGAATACATCCGTGGGCTGTACAGATAAGTTTCGTAGACGGTAGTCGTCAAAAGCCTCTCAAAGTCCTTAATTTGCCAGATGTGATGTGAACACTCAGACTCTGATAAGTTGATGTCATCAATGGAAAAGCCTCCTGAAGAGTCTTCATTTCCTGTACGTATCTCGAAAACAACCTGAAAGGGCTTGGCAGCATTCAAAGAAACCTGGTGGAACTTCCAGTCAAATGTTGGGGAACCTGAAGGGGAGATAGATGTTTTTAGCTGTTATTACCTCAACCAACTAACCAGCTCAAACCACATTATGCCTTTGGTCCAGATAGGCAAGAAAAAACTGATAAGTTTTTGGTAGGAATAGCACCACGATATAGCCGTTGTGACATGAAACATTTTTTCTTGTATTTCTTGGTTCGGTTGGATTTACTGTATGTACACACATTTTCATTGATTTTCTGCCATTTAAAAAATTTTTGTTACACAGTTTTTTCACTTATAATTTTTATTAACTCTTCACCGCATATGGCACAACACTTTGATGAGCCTAAAAGAAAAAACAAAAGACTTTTTGATTCATATTATATTTATATAATTGGTTGCTATATTGTTGCAGACGTGGCAACAACTGCCATAACTGTTGACTGCATTGTGCAATTGCATCCAAATATAGATGACACATTTGCATAATTTGATAGCATTTGGCCTGTAGGTGAAGTTATAGCATTTAAATGACCACAACTCAGTGAATATGTATATGACTCACTTAATATTTAGATTCACCATAATACAAAGCACCAGTATTCCTACACAGAATTCAGATAATTTTTTTATAGCCTTGCAGGATTGTGTGCTCTTGTTGCCTAGTTACTCATTTTTTGAAAGTTGTGTATGCACCATATGTCTGATGACATAATAAACATTTCCCCAACTTCCTCCTATCTGTTTTCCTCACCTGTGATCTGTCCCATGAGGCAGAGCTTTCCTTTAGTCTCTCTCATCCTGATACTCTCGAATCCAGATATTAAGCTGGTCCGACTTGCTCCCACTGTGGTAGTAGTAGAACTGAAGACACTGAACATGACACTCTCTAGTGGGACTCATCCTCTTGGTCTCCAGCCAGGCTGAGTCCCCTTCCTGTCCTGATGCTGTTCTAGCATGCATGAAGTAACCTGTGGAATGTTTCAGTTTGACCATTTTCAGTTTGTTATTGATGATAAGTCATTCAAGATCTCATGAAATTAGTTATAAAAGTTCCACTTCTTTTTTTTGGAAAGGTGAAAGTGTGTCATGACCTTACCATTCTGGAAAAAATGTGCAAATGGTAATACATAATCAGGCTTTACCTCCTGTCTTGCTCAGGCTGGTGTAGTCAGTAGAAGGGCCTCCAACAGCACTTGTCATTCTCATCCAACCACTGATAAAACCCTTTGCACAGTAGCTCATCCCACAGATCATGCCATTGGAGAAATCACAATGCTCCATAAAGGAAATGGATGCACCTGTGGTCATGTACCAAAAATTACAGTTTGAAACCCAGCTTTTCATCGACAGAGAGTATGATATTTAGGTAATGTCAGTCACTTACTACATTTATAATGGCGATTCAGCTTGTAGACATCTGTGGAGCTCATTTCCATGCGTTGGCCAATTTTGTTCTGGTATTGTGGTAGCTTAGTGGTAATGGTTAAACCAGAGGTTTTGGAGAAGGCATATTTGCTGTAGTGCAGCACCGATAAATAGTCGTATGAAGTATTGAATGTCCTACTTGACCTTGATAATAATTTCCTGAAATTTGACTTGAATTCTGTGGACCAGATATACACATATTTATGACATTTCATACATTATAGCAATATATTGTCAAAATAAATGTTCTTCTCTTAGGATGCTTAGTATGTAAGTATGTTTACTACAGTATGTAATAATTACGTAGTCTGTAATTAAAACAACTTATGAAAATCTTGTAGGGTAAGAACAGGATGTTACTTTCATTGATGTTCTCCCAGATAATGGTTACATGTTCATCTCTGTCATATCTTGATTGTTCATGATAGAAGCCCAAAACATGGAACAGCTCATGCTCCACTGTAGCGAGATGACTACATCGTTCACCAATGGAAACAACTTGGCCACCTTTAATAGTCTTTGAAACATAAGAGTAACACCTGCAGAAGTGAGAAAAGAGGCACATAACAGACAAAATAAATCAAAATAAAGATGAAGGCCACGAACCTCATTTTATTTAGGGAAGAAAAGCAGAATTACCCTCGATTCTTTCTGAGTGAAATGTAATATTCCTCAGATTGTCTGGGCCTGAAATCGATGCATGATTTCAAACGGAAATGTTCAGAGGCCTGCAGAATGACTCCTTTAGCTTTTAAATCTATGCTCATAGAGGAAAATCAAGGTTACTATTAATATTTTCACTGTATGTTTTCTACTGTTTGTTTTATGCTTCATCAATGTGTAAACAATGATGAAGGGAAAGAGTCTATTGACCATCACTCACCAAGGTTGTCTTCTAATACATAAGGAACAGGCATGTCCCACAACTGTCTGTTTCTCAAAACAGCATTCCTGGCAAACCTTGTCCTTGTATTGATTACCTTGTATGAAGGAAGTACACAATCTGATTTCTGCAAAATATTATATGATACCAAATAACAAATGATACTCACTGCTTACCTTCAAAATGTCACCCTCAAATAAATTCAGGTCTGGAAGGCAAACAGAAAGATACCATTGTTACTGCATTGCTAAAGAATGCAGACTTTAACTGTGAACATTTATGTTCATGTTTATTTTTGTTGGTATCTCTAGATTGTGTTGTTTATCATAATTCATTCATAAGAAGCATACTTCATTGTTTCAAACTATATGCTACTGTTTCAGAGGAGGCAATGAATATAAACTAATTTAAATTCTCAAATTTAGTGTTAGACAACTAAAATCTCTGCTAAAACTTACCTTTGTTTATTTCATTGATGTCCATGTCGCCAACATCATCGATTTCTTAAAAATGAAATAAAAAGTACAAATGCATTATACTTTTACAGAACCCTTAAAGATTGTGATGCAGTCATCTAATACATCCAGTAAATGTGCATTCATTTTCATGTGCATGCAGGGCTAAAATTAGTATCATTGTTATTATTTTATGGAATTGTTTTTGAAATAATGCTAATTTATGCTATTTTTTTAATTGAAATACTACATTTTAAAATGCAAATCCAAATTTTAGCAATGACATGTCAGAGATCATGCCAGTGTGTGAGTACGTGCTCAGTACCCCACATACGTACTAGCAGAGCAGTTATTCAACAGCGACTTAATTCAGCAAACTGTTGTCAAAACTGTATAATAAACAGCAATGTAATCGCAGATTACAGGAAATGCCAGTGCAATGACAGTTCAACAATCTTAGACAGGTGACTGGATTTATTTTGAGTGTGTTGTCTTTCTAGGCATGCTCACACATACTACAAATACTTTCTACTTCTCTGAACATTGAGTGACATTTTGGAATGATTTATGGAGTGTTGGAACGTAACCAGGAATTGAAACTTTGTCATGTCACTATGAGAACAGACATGATGATCATGCAAATTAAGAAACAGGATGATCTTTAATTCTATTTGTTGTATAATAGTCATTTTGAAATCAATACATGAAATTTGACAGACAGGTGGTTGCTCTCTCTCTCTCTCTCTCTCTCTCTCTCTCTCTCTGTGTGCGTGTGTGTGTCTTTGTGTCTTTCCCTCTGTCTGTGTGTGTGGTAAGAAAGCTTTGCCTTTTGGATTAAATGGTTACAGTTACAGATGTGACACAAGTATGTGATTGTTATTATAGATTGAGTTATTATATCATGCCAAATTACCCACAACTTCAGTGGGATTTATAATAACACAGAGTCCTGATATATTGTTTTGAACTTGCACAGATGTTCAAAAGTTTCCTGACCCCTGATCTAATAGGTGCCTCCAAACCTATGTTAGGAAAAATCCTGTTCGATATAAGGTTGGATCAGATTATTCATTAGTGTCAGTCATAATGACAATATCTGTTTTTACTTAAAAAAACAAAAACAAAACATATTTATCTCACCTCTTAACAGTGGCTTGAGAGCCTGGAAATGAATGGAATGGATCAAAGATCATAAAAGTAGATCAAATTAGGGTAAATTTAAAGATAATAGCTTTCTTTAATTAAAAAAAAAGTGTATTCATAAAAATAAATAATCCACTTACCTTGGTGATGTGTAATATGCTCACTAACACGAAAACACAGCTATACATGATTATTAATTAATAAAATAGCTGACACATGAAAAATTGAAAAAAAATATGTTATTGTCAAATAAAAAAATTCCAACAGTTAAAAGTCTTGTATTCTTGAATGCCCAGTTGTATACGTTTCATTTTGATCAGACCCTTGTCTTGAACATGCAATTCATAATTCTTCTCAGAGATTGTTTCACTATTTCTCAAGGACTAAGAACATCAGAAAGTCTTCAGATCTACAAACTACAGCTCTAACGAATGATTCTAACGCTACTAGTCAAGTTACAGGTTATGTGAGGGATACCGAACAAGTTTTTCCACAAACATAAAAGTGAATAATGCTCACAAAATAAACATGTTAATCATCCCCAAATATTAATAAGTAGCAGGAGTAATACAAATATTACTACTGCCTTGAGCCAATCTCAGAATTATGGCAAGTAACACTGCGAAACTGAGAAAGTTTGCTGATCTCGGGGGGGTGAAAAGTCATCTTAAACACAAGCTCCTCTACTGTATTCTAGCTTTTGTGAGATGCCACACATTACATCATGCTCACACACAATGTTAAAGAAGTAATGCACAGCTGGTAGTGGTGGTACCAGATTGCTAAAAAATTAATGAGTTTGGTAAGAGGCCATATAGCAATGTAGACTCACCCTGATAATTGCATGCGTGCTCATTTTTGTAAATTGAAGTTGAGCCTTTAGAGGCCAGCAGTGTAAATCCTGAACAATTTGTCTACCATATTTGACTAGTATTGTTTCGAAGAAACAAAACTTGTCAAGGACAAAACCACAAAAATACAGGACAAAATCATAATTAAAGTTGTGGGATTTAAGCTTTGACACTCCAAACATCTCCTGATCAGCATTTCTCATGGTGCAAATTATAAATCTTCAGTGGGTCTTTTGTTTCGAGATTAGATTAGGTTAGAGATTAGATTAGAGCAAGTTGCACCATAGAAACTTTTTCAGAACCTGAAACATTTTCAAGAATTCAGGAACTTTTATTAATTAATTAATTAATTAATTAATTTTACTGTAATCAATTCAGCTGCTACTGACCAAGATCTACTTTTTGATGGGAGTCAGTTTATTGCGTTTAGCGTTCACAATAGCTTATTTAACATTGCTGATTGGTTACAAACTTTGTTAAAAACTTATGAAACTGACATTTTCTATAACATAAATAGCATATTGAGAAGCACGAGGAAGCAAATTTTTTAAACAAAGATAGTGGATATATGTCTTCAAATTCAATCAGTGCATATAATGGTTAACAAATCATCCACTTTACAAGGAAATTCTGGACAATAGATATGATTATCATGTCAATATATTGCTATGACATAAGTAAGTTGATTTGTTGTAGTATGTGGTCAGTAAAGGATGAGCTCATGGCCATAGGATTAAACCTTCAACACACAGAATATTAATTCAGTTTCATTATCATACATCTAGTGCATAGTTGAAAGATATCCTGCCCTCTTCCTGCAGTCCAGACTGTTAAAGGCACATTTCCTGCCATTAGAGCCACTAAGGCTGTCAGCATAGAAAACATGGATCCTGTGGATAAACTGGGAAAATAAGATCAGTGGTAGTTATAATCATGTTAATAGCAGATATTGTGGTATAGTTGTAGTGATGTAAAGACTGATCAATGAAAATAATGGTACTCTCAGAAATAAACAATATAAGATGGAAAATTGACAATACCACTGATTTGTTAAGGAACAAAAGGGCCTAGACAGGATAACAGTCAGATAGCCAGAGTTGTTCACGTAGGATTGTGCAAAATAAACTAGTGAAGAATTAATGTCTACCAGTAGTGCTAAGATCATGTTGTCTACAATTCATTTTGTCATCATGATTTCAGTTTTAGAGGCTTTCTGCCCTTACTGTTCCTCTGTCAACCAGTATAACTTACAGTTTGGTCGGCAGATACTTTTATCCAAAGTGGCATTCACGTGAGGTATAGTAACCTATAACTGGCATGTCTTTAGACAATAGAGAAACCAGCACTACCATAAGGACAACATGCAAACAGGACAACAGAAAAGCCACAGCCAGATTCAAACTAAGAACTTTATCGCTGATGTTGGTAATACTAACCATTGGTTCATCTTAAGTAACTCATATGCTGTAGTCACATTACAACATTACAACATTACACGTGCCTTATCTGTTTTGAAAGACACATGCATTTCCTCGGTGGAACATTCTTTGTACGACTGCTCGTGTAACCACAATCACATGCATACCACAATTAAAGGTATGACATCAAATAAAATCACCTGATTGCAGAGGATGTGGCTGTTGTAATGCAGTCTGTCCTATCAGAGGAGGAAACTTGTGTTAGTGGTTTTGCAACTTTATGCAATCACCTGTGTGTCACTGTATCAACTACAGTATGTATATAGATAATAATAATAATAATAATAATAATAATAATAATATTTTGACAGTAATGGAATAGCTGAAAGATTCNATAATAATAATAATAATAATAATAATAATAATAATATTTTGACAGTAATGGAATAGCTGAAAGATTCCTTTAGACTCTATAGGAATCTTTTAGCGATTCCATTTGGCATTTCTGTTTGTATAAATATTGTATCAGATCCTTACAGTTGGTTGAGGCAAGTCCCTTTGTCTTCTTTGCATGCCATTTTCACATGGCTCAAATTAAAACATATATGAGGCTTGGGAACGGAACATCTGAGCCACCTTGTCGCATCCTTGATAAATCTGTAAACAATCACAAGATGCTGGTTCAAGCTTCTCAGTCTTTTTAAACCTAATTACACACCAGTTTACAAGAACAATCTGTTGCTGATTAATAGAAATTGTCTAGCATGACCTTAACTGGTGATAGGTTTAACTTTTTTGTTGACAGAGTAGGATTGAATGTTAACACCAAAAGGAAAGATATGTTTTTTTAATTAGTTACTGTACATCTACCATCAAAGTTGAGGAGAAAGAAGACATTGCCTCCTTTTATAAAGTTTTTTTTGACCAGAATGCATTAAGGGACAGGAAGTGCTGATAGCCAAGGTTTGGCCCAGCATAGTATGAGTCTCTATTGGTGTCACTGACAAGATACCCCACCTTCCTTGGGTTATCCCAGTAGAGAAACCTCTCTCTCAATTATCTTGTGGTATAAAGACATTTGGTTGAGAAATGAAGTATAAGAGGGTAAAGCAAAATTGACTTACATTTTATCTGATCATTTTTGTCTTTGTCATCACAGCGCCAATGAAAATCCTTTCTGAATTGGTTGTGATGCTGAACTGCCTGGATCCGCTGCTGCATTTTGTCACTCTGGTCCAGCAGTAAGACAGTCACCTGTCTCCAGGCACAGGGCAACTACAGCTGATCTTCATGGTCAGTGGACACCAGTCGGAAGAAGACACCAAAGTGATCAGAGTAGAGGTGCAGCAGGAGCTGGAGTCCATAGGTTAAGAACTGTGGGCTCAGTAGGCTTGCACCAACTCTGCTGCTTGTCAGAAACTCATCAAATTTCAAGATATGCCAGACATAATGTGGACACTCGGTGTCTGATAGCTTGATGTCATCAACTAAAAATACCCCCAGAGGAGTTTGTTGCTCCTTTACAAACCTCAAATTCCACTTGGAAGGCTTGGTGGCATTGAGGGGGATGTGGTGGAGCAGCCAGTGAGATGTTGGAGGATCTGGAAGATAACAAAACACTTATACACACTAAGAATCACTTGTCCTTAATGTGATGACTGCTGTAATGTAGGTGCACATTTCTGCTATTTAAATTAAAAATGTACACATTTATATTGTGCAGCCTTGCTGGGGTATGAACTGTCTGCTTTCTAGCAAACTCATCTAATGGGTGCTGTTGGAGCCAATAACACTTACTTATGTTAAGATTATTTTATGATTTTTTAAAAATTATTTTTATTGGTGATTGGCTTGCTGATTGATTAACTACATTTGTTCTTTTCCATAAAGACATAAGTAAGCAGGCTGTGGGTGCTACCCTTCTCTAGTCAGACTGGAAGAAGAAGAAGCCATGGATGGCCTGAACAGAGTGTTTAGACTGTGTATGCTGTGTTTGCTCGGAGAAGCTCTGAGCCAACCTGGACGTGTTTTACCATGGTGTGTATTTAGTTACTGCTCTGTTAAATCTGCATTTATAATAAATGATTAAGACTAATTATTAAGACCACATTGATGCATCTGTTGTAATGCTGCCTCCAGAACACCATTACAGGTCTCAAATTTCATTTGGCAGTTATTTTGTTTTGGGATGCACCTCTTCTCTGTGCTGTCCTCTTAATATGAACTTAAATAGATACTGTAGTAAATACTGCATAGATGTATAATTCACCTGTGATCTGGCCCATTAGATGGACGGTTGTCTTTGCTTTTCTATTCTATTCTTACTGGAATCAATTTGCATCGCTTTGAATCGCTTTACAAACAGATAATTAAGATACTTCATAACAAACCACAATGCTATCATCACTGTCTCATAATTCAGAGATATAGTTTATTCACCTTGGTAAGTTTTAAGCAGTGTATGGATATGTGTATTGTATTTAAAATTTTGAATGGAATGGCTCCTCCTCCTCCTTTAAGCCAGTTCGTTGAGCCTATATAGTCAGAGACTCTGGGAGGTTAGCAGAAATGATTACATTGTTCCATTCAGAAGAAGTAAAGTTGGCCTGTCAGATTTTTGTGTGAGAGCAACAAGATTTTGGAACACTCTTCCTATGGAAATTAGGAATTGTATAGTATTTTTAAAATCAAACACAAAGTTTGGTTCATCCATGGCTACTCAAATTTGTAGCCATGGATGAACTGAAATGTATTACAATTTGTCTTGTATTATTGTTGTTGATGATATCATTGTTATTGGTTTTATTCTAATTGCTGTTTTGTGTTTCTGGAGGGGTATTTTTTGAGTGTTGGGACTATGGGTGCAAACTAGCTGTTTTGCTTACCCCGGCACATTTACACACTGGCAATATTTTATTTCAATGTTAATTAATGTGCATTGTCCCATATACACAAACAAACAAATAAATAAATAAATAAATAAAACTAAAGTTTAAGCATCCCTTCTTCTATGTTTTCCCAAACAATGTTCACATAATCATCTCTGTCATATCTGGACTGTTCATGCCAGAAACCCAGTGCATGAAGAAAGTTGGTAACTGTCCATAGAGAGACTTTGGTTTCCCCTGCATTGATTCCCAACATATGATCAACATCTATATACAGAAAAGGAAGGACAATAGCATGTATTTGATATTTTCATGCAATTTTGCTACTGTTGATGTCATGTTGTGTATGAATGTACGTGTGTTCACACTAATTGTGTTAATGTGGCTTTTACCACATGAATAAGAATACAGAAATCAGCCAAAGTCAAACGTCAATACCAAATTTCAGTGACTACAAATCAAATAACCNAAGAATACAGAAATCAGCCAAAGTCAAACGTCAATACCAAATTTCAGTGACTACAAATCAAATAACCAGCTATCCAATAACCACCCATCATCTTTGATGACTACTAGTTGGATTCATCTTTCCAGGGTTTGAAGTCGATGCAGGTTTTTAGTCGTATTTGTTCAAAAGCCTGTAGTACAACACCTTTAGCGTTTAGGTCTGTGTTTTACAAAGAGCAAACACGCAATGAGTCAGCTAGTCAAACACTTTTGGACACTGCACGTTCCTCACAGCTGAATGGACAGACATGATCATTTCTATGTCTTACTAAGACTCTCATCCAAGACGTATGGAACAGGAATCTCCCATTTGAACTGGTCTCCCAGAATGATGTTCCTGTCATGGCCCTTTGAAAGCAAACAGTATACCATGTCTGTATGTATAAAGTGAACATCATAACTAGTAATGACCTGAGTGTTGCATATTTCAAATATGCCAGTACAAGAGTTCTTACACTCAACAGTGTTATGTCTCCTTCAAGTAAGTTGAGATCTAAAAGTAAAATATTTACTCATATTAATTTCTACAGAACCAAGAGGCAAAATGCAACTGTTGTTTAATTCATATTTCTGCATACATACAATTTGGTTTTCTAAACATACCTTTGTTGATCTCAGGCAATGTCATGTTCTCTTTCTTCATAATCATTTCCTTCTGTTTCTGAAAATTATTTACAAAACGGATTACAGTAGTCAAGAATACTGTTTTAAGTCCCTATTTTCCTTATTTTCAAAATTAGACGCCAGTCCAAAGTTGCTTTCTCATCCTGTTTTTCATTACCTCCATTACCTCCTGCTGATGAGAGCCATGGATACATGCAGACAAATGTGAGATTGAGATATGTACAGTATCTGATTACAGAGATAATTTGATTGGCAGTGTGAATATGACAATGGAACTTACTGAGGTGGATATCTGCTGCAAAACCAAACTCACCAGCAGAATTTTACAAAAGTACATTTTCTGTTGAGAAGGGGAGACATTTTCAGAAATGTATAGTATGTCTGATTAAAAGCTGGAATTTTTGGTATTGTATTATGAAACATTTGAGAGGAGGATCTTCATCTGTGACTGTAATCATTGTTGTTATTGCATTTCCTCTTCAAAAGGTCAACTGTCGAACATTGATTAAAAGAAAAAAAAAGCCAGACAGACATTCTGTCAGAGAGCAATAATTCACACACACACACACACACACGTCAACACATTGTCATAAACATGTGTAACCGGTAGTTAGTCACTCTGCATTCTATTTTGGGGTTGTGATGAAAGAAAGCGCTGGGCAGCAGGTTTCTCTGGAACTGATCTCCATTTATTATCTCACATACCTGACACATACCTGTTGATACCTGACATAAAGTAAAAAGAAGTCAAACAAAATTCTCCACATTAACCACCAGCTCCTCTCCTATAGGCAAACACAGCAAAAGGGCTGATGCATGTGAACTGGAGCTGATCTGTGTTTGTGTGGTGATTGTGTCTGCCAGATTAATTTCCCCTTGTTCCCTAAAATAATCTTGATGATGGGCTCCACACAAACACGCACATGTGCACACGGACATGGCGGCGCCCCGTTTGGCTGCGGCAGCACTGGTTCTCAGTAGTGTTAAATTTGCTACAACCCGGCCTTATAACTTGCAACGTATGATCGTAAATCCTTACTGAAATTACAACAGTCAAGCAGTACAGATTATGTAGATGTGGCATTGGAGGAACGCCTGCATTATCTTG
>VXCM01005656.1:2162-32499 GCA_014773175.1 Lucifuga dentata
ACAGAGAGAGAGAGAGAGAGAGAGAGAGAGAGTAACTGTATGAATATTGAGTATATTGTAATGCTAAGCTAACATGCTAACATGCTACATGTTGTTGACCTTAAAGATGCTGACACGTCGTCTGACTGCTCAGATTGTCAAAAACAGACAGAAGCCGTTGTTCCGACAACCAAAAGGGGGCGTGCCCAAAAATCATTATCCAATAATTGGATAGCGTTGCCCACGCTGTGTGCTGATTGGCCAGGCCATGTTTGCGGTTTATGATAGCTTCCTGCTAACAGCCCCTCCCTCTTTAACTGACGACAGGCTCTTTCATCTGTGTCGGCGGTCAAAAGACACGGATGCTTTCTGGACGAACAACTCGTACGTGTGAAGCGTGTAGCGACCGTTCCTCATGTTTGTGTTTATTGTTGTTGTTTACTGTTTATTTTTTTACGTCTCTGCAGAGCTGCAGACAGTCTTCAGCAGACCGCCTCAGCCCCCCAGAAACCAGCCGCTAGCCCTGATCCANGAGCTGCAGACAGTCTTCAGCAGACCGCCTCAGCCCCCCAGAAACCAGCCGCTAGCCCTGATCCATGCAGGCCAGCAGCCCCCGACAGCAGAGGCCACGCCCAGCCCTCACCCCTCCCCCTACTCCCCACAGAGGAGCCCCGGAAGCGAAGGAGGAGGAGGAGGAGGAGGAGAAGGAGGCGACAGAGGAGGAGGCGGAGCTCTGCTGCAGCTGCTGACGGGCGGTCACAGTCCCCTGCCATCCCCCCGCTGCTCCAGCCTGAGCCGCAGCCTGAGGTTCAACTCTGACCCTGACTCCGCCCCCTCCCCCCCCTGCAGCCAGCAGTACATGCTGTGAGTCCACCTGTCTGTCCACCTGTCTGTGTCCACCTGTCTGTTCACCTGTCTCTGAGTTCACCTGTCTGTCTCTTCCACCTGTCTGTCTGTCCACCTGTCTCTTCCACCTGTCTGTGTCCACCTGTCTGTGAGTCCATCTGTCTGTCTGTCATGCCTACAATTTTCTGAAAAAAAAAAAAAAGCTTTAAACATTGTTTGTCTTTTGATGGTCATGTGATCAAATAGTTCAGGAAGTACTTTAAACTTTGTGTCGGTCTGCAGGTCTCATGGTCACAGCAGAACGGAGGGACCAGAGGACGAGAGTCCGTCGTCCGTCCTGCCGCTCAGGAGACACATCCAGAGCCTGAAGAGGAGAGTCAGGAAGTTTGAGGAGCAGTTTGAGCAGGAGATGAACTACAAGGTAAAAAAAATAGAATCAGAGGAATAAAAAATGGAGAGAAAGAAGAAAAGAACATCATGGACCCCGTCTCTCTCTCTCTCTCTCTCTCTCTCTCTCTCTCTCTCTCCCCCTCTGTCTGTCTCTCTCTCTCAGCCGTCTCATAACGATAAGTATTCCAGCTCAGAAATGGTCAAAGTGATGAATGAACTCACTAAATCACGCAAACAGCTCAAAGGTAAAAACATTCGACTTTACATGTTATTTTTCCTCTGCAGTTAATTTCTTAAAGAAAGACGAGTGTGTGTGTGTGTGTGTGTGTGTCTCTCTGCAGAGGTCAGGCTCAGACAGTCTGTGTTTGAGTCCACGGAGCGTGATGGACAGGACAGCGGCCACGTCTGCAGGTAGCAGCAGCAACATGTGATTCTTACATGTTACATCACACCTTCATACATGTAGAAATGCTGTTTCTGACCAGGTCCGTCTGCAGCCAGCAGGGGGCGTCAGAGCACAAACCCACGCTGGAGGAAACCGTGGAGTCTCTGTTCAGACGCCTGAGAGAGAAGAGACAAGCGCTGGACCTGCCAGACAACATGAGGGTCCGCCCGTTTCCATGGAAACAGCATCTCTCCTCATTCAGCTTTAATGTTAAACTTCAGTTACTTCAATTAAGACGTTTAACAGAAAGTGTGTGTGTGTGTGTGTGTGTGCGTGCGTGCGTGCGTGTGTGTGTGTGCGNGTGTGTGTGTGTGTGTGTGTGTGTGTGTGTGTGTGTAGGAGATGACTCCGGCTCAGATGGTCCTAGAGAAGATCACCTTACAGAAATGTCTGCTGTACTTTGAGAGTCTGCATGGGCGACCTGTGAGCATCTCTTTACTCCCTCCAACACGTAAACAATAAACAACAACACAAACGTAAACAACACCACACATATAACAACACCACAAACATAAACAACACCACACATTTAAACAACACCACAAACATAAACAACACCACACATATAAACAACACACATATAAACAACACCACAAACATAAACACCACACATATAAACAACACCACAAACATAAACAACACCACACATATAAACAACACCACAAACATAAACAACACCACACATATAAACAACACCACACATATAAACAACACCACAAACATAAACAACACCACAAACATAAACAACACCACAAACATAAACATCCATAAAAACAAAAAATCTGAAGTCATGTGACCGTTTTTTTGTAGTATATATATAGTACCTGTATAAAAAAATAAAAAAGTAAAACAAAATAAAAAAAAATGTGTGTGTGTGTATATATATATACAGTATATACATATATATATATATACACACACACACATATATACATATATGTGTATACATATATATATGCAGTATACGTATATATATATATATATATAGAGAGAGAGAGAGAGAGAGAGAGAGAGATAGATAGATAGATAGATAGTGTGTGTGTGTGTGTATATTTTTTTTTTAAATATAAGTTGATTTTTTGGTTTTAATGTGACTGGTTGTATTTCTTGTGACTTTGATGTCTTTAAAGGTGCTTTTAAATAAAATGTTTTATTTATTATTTATTTAACAGTGGTAGTCTGAGGTGGGCGGGGCCACAGGTGTTGCCATGGTGATAGCTGATTGCCTTATTTGTGTGTGTGTGTGTCAGGGTACGAAGCAGGAAAGGAGGCTGGTGAAGCCTCTGTACGACAGATACCAGATGATCAAACGTCTCCTGTGTGCCAGTCCCACCATCACCACCATAGTAAGACACACAAAATACACACACATGCAAAAATACATACATAAACACGCACACATGCAAAAATACACACATACACGCACACATGGAAAAATACACACATAAACACGCACCAAAAATACACACAAACACACAAACATGGAAAATATACACACATAATTACGCACACAAAAATACACTAAATAAGTAATTTTGCACAGATGATATCCTGAAAGATCACATACATGTGTCGTGTCCTCTGGTCATACGTGTATTGTGTCCTCTGATCAGTGTGTTGTGTCCTCTGGTCATATGTATGTTGTGTCCTCTGGTCATATGTGTGTTGTGTCCTCTGGTGTCATATGTGTGTTGTGTCCTCTGGTGTCATATGTGTGTTGTGTCCTCTGGTGTCATATGTGTGTTGTGTCTTCTGGTGTCATATGTGTGTTGTGTTCTCTGGTGTCATATGTGTGTTGTGTCCTCTGGTCATACGTGTGTATAACACACCTGCTGTGTGCGTCAGGAGGAAGAGGACAGCTCTGATGACGACTCCAGGGCGGAGCCTCAGCCCATCCCGCCCCCTCGTGCAGCAGCCAATGAGAATGACAGCGACCGGGACAGCGACCCTGCCTTCGTGTCCCCGCTGGACGAGGTGAAGGCGGTGCGTCCACGGTCTCCTCTCACCATGGCCAACCTGCACGAAGCGTCCAGGTCCGTCTGCCCTGACTTCCTGTCTCTGCCTGTTTCTGCACTTCCTGTTTGATCGTTTTCCTGCTGATCGCTCCGAGAATCATTTCAGACAGGACAAACTTCCTGTTCAGGTGAGAAACGCCGTGGAGGACGTCCATGTTTGACTTCCTGTTTTCCTCCAATCAAATCAGGTCTCAGCTGCTGGAGTGTCTGAGAGACACGAGAGCAGAGAAGAAGACGAGACGGAAAACGCTGAGAGAGTTCGAGGACGAGTTCTACCGCCAGACCGGCAGGTGAGAGAGAGAGAGGGAGAGAGGGGGGGAGAGAGAGAGAGAGAGAGAAGGAGAGAGAGAGAGGAAGAGAGAGAGAGAGGGACAGAGGGAGAGAGAGAGGGAGAGAGAGAGGGAGGTGACTGACCTAAAAAAAACATGTCTGGATGTTGTTATGTTCTGTAGCATGATGAATGTATGATGAATGTATGAAGAGTGTTTGCATGTTTTGTAACAGGACGTGTCAGAAAGAAGACCGGACGCCCATGAAGGAGGAATACCAGGAATACAAACACCTGAAGGCTAAGCTCCGCCTCCTGGAAGTTTTCCTCAGCAAACAGGAAGTCATCAAAACCATGTGAGAGCAAACTGTCTGTGATCAAACCCTTTACACACACACACACACACACACACACACACACGTGTGCGTGTGCGGTAAATGATCCAGCATCCTGCAGTTTTTCTCCACATGCATCTGAAAATGTGAATTATTTTCTCCAGTTTATTTTTTAAAGGACCATACTGGTGGCTTTGTATGTTTGAGCCTAATGTATACACAACAATCATACATGTTAACTGCCAATCTTTTTCCAAAACATGCTACTGGAGCGGTAAACATTAGAATTGTTTTTCCTACCTTTACTGGTTTCAGCTTGTTACGATATAAAAATCAACTTGAAACATGTTGAGATAAATCACAGCAAACATGACGTGTTACATGTTTTGTTGGAGTTGTGTGCTTCTAGCAAGCTACACAGAAGAAAATGTATGCCTCCGCCAGGAAATATAGATCCATGAGAAATCTGCTTTTTACCAAGAGATTAAAACGACCGTCAGACGTTCATGTTAGCAGAAACGCTGAACTTTTGAGAGGATTTTGGAAAACGGTTGGCAGTAACGTAACATGTATGTAGGAAGGTAACATGTATGTAGGTAAGGCAAAATCACTGTAATGGTCCTTTAAGGATGAGGAACTTTTTTTTTTTAGTTTGAAAATTCCTGAATCCCATTCCATGTGTAAATATAAACACGGACATGTTTGACTCTATGTGTGTGTGTGTGAAAATTACACTGAAAGCACTTTAATTTGGTGGGGTGTGGTGGAGGCGGCAGACTTCCTGGTTTTATTTTGAAGTGTCCTGCTGCAAAACACTGAACCTTCAACTTGAACGCCATACAGCTGAAAACCAGAACTGAAAGGTAAAATTATTATTATTATTATTATTATTATTTGTTATTTATTTATTTATTTATTTATTTATTATTATTATTATTATTGTTATTATTATTATTATTATTATTAGCACAGCAGGAAATATGTCAGGAAGCTAAATCAAAGATGAATGTTGATCCTTTCAAAGATCGTTTGATCCATAAAGAAAAGGATGAAATCGTTTTGATGCTGCGTTCAGACCTGATCAAACGAGATGAAACCGGATCAAACCGTGTCGGTGTGAAAACGCCTCATGAAGCCAAAAATCAGGAAATGAGACTAAATAAAAAGGTTCAGTGGTTTGTTTGAACCTTCAAAATAACGTGTATATACTGAATATATTTGGGACAAAGATGCAATGTACAAATTATTATTCTGTCAGAAATATCGAGCTGTTCTTTCCATGTTTTTATCATGTTCATGGCACTTTATGTTTGAAAAGGGAATTATTTTTAGCCAAAGTCTAAATGTAATATGCAATCTGATCTGCTGGGAGTTTTGGGATCGTCGTTCGTGTTCGTCTCTGCTGGTTTCCTGTAGACACGCCTGGAAATAACGTCAAACATGTAGCATAGAAAACCTGTAAAATCATGAAATATATATGAAGTACTGTATTGATGCAGTCGTAGAAAAAAGGCTGCAGCAACCAAACGGCAAAAAGACGAAGGTCAGAGAGAAAAGCAGAGCGCTGTCCAGAGCAAGCGGGCCGACCTTTGACCTCACAGAGGGACAGTTTTGTTGACCTGAGAGGTAATTTCATTGAGAAATGCGATTGGATGAGCTAAAGCATACAGAAGAGGATTAGGGCCACTTAAAAAAAAACAAAGAGTTCTGAGATTAAAGTCAGAATTCTGAGAAAAAAATGAGAATTTTGAGGAAAAAAAAGAGAATTCTGATCTCAGAACTCATCTGTTTTTCTTCAAGTGGCCGTGATCCGTTTATGTAAAAGCGGCGTCTGGGCTGATCAGAGGATATTTTTGCGAATAAAAGTGGCGTTTGGGTAAATTAAAGGGAAACGTTGCCAGAGGTTCTTTTCAGAAACCCACTGTGGAAAAAGGTCACATGGAGGTCACATTCTGAAGACGTGTGGACTGAAGGTCAAACAGTAGCATTTTAGCATTTTGGCAGATTAAAGGACATTTAGATCAATTAGAGGGTAAAAGAGGCAACTAGCGGTTATTCTCAGTTTTCCAGAGAGGAAAACTGAGAATAATACTATCTTATTGTTATTATATTAAGCTGAAACTAATATTATTTATTATATTAAGCTAAAACTAATATTATTTTATTATTATATTAAGCTGAAACTAATATTATTTATTATATTAAGCTAAAACTAATATTATTTTATTATTATATTAAGCTGAAACTAATATTATTTATTATTATATTAAGCTAAAACTGATATTATTTTATTATATTAAGCTGAGACTAATATGATTTATTATTATTATATTAAGCTGAAACTAATATTATTTATTATTATTATATTAAGCTGAGACTAATATGATTTATTATATTAAGCTGAGACTTGTGGTCTCTGCTGGGTTCAGATCCAGATGAAGAACGTAAATGCTGGAACAGAATTCCTGCTGAATAAAGGAAAAGCACTTTGGAACAAAGCAGTAAAATGGAAATTGTGCAGTATTTTACTATTAGTTTTTTGGTGATTAAAGTCATAATTAATGTCTGATGTTAATGTGAAAATGTATAAAATCAAAGATGATATAATTTATATTCTGTGGATGTTAAAGCCGATTCTTCCTGACTTAGTCATTTCATGATTATAAAATATATTTATGAGAAAATCCGCTGCAAATTCTGTTTTTTCTTGAAGTTCCTGTTTTTTTTTTAATCGTATCTGATCTGTTGAACCAAAATGCTTTTTCATACATGCTGTATTAATGAAGTCTGAGGCTCAGAGGAGTTGAGCTAAATGATGCGTTTGAGTGCAGCGTGGATTTTCATTTCCGTTATGCTTGACAGTTTTGGATGCCATGTTTCCGTGTCGTGTCTTTCTGGTTTGCTTGAAACATTTCTATACAAACTGAAAATAAATATTTTTGTTATTGAAACTTTTTTGACGTGTTTGTTGTGTTGGAACGAGGAGCAGCATCATGATGTTGTCATGACAACCAAACGTTTCGTTTCATCATTAATTTAATGAGGCGCCATTTACATCCTCATGCCAAAATCCATGTTAGCTTTTTAAAGACTCTTTATACTGTATCTGCTTGAAGTTTTTTTTTTAAGGACAAAAAAATACAAAAAAACTCACATTTCACATCTTTATTTATGACACTTCCAAACTGAATCAAATACAAATCACAAAAATATATTATGTAAAAAAAGTTGCAAACATTTTACATCCGTCTGAGAAATCTTAATAAAAATTTACACAATTTTATTTCATCTTCCAGAAACTGAAGACATAAAATACATTTATAGTAATAAGTGAAATTTAAGTGTTTAGTGCAACAAATTATGACGCTGAAGCATTGCTTTCATTTTCATGTTGAATTTAGGTTGTTACTTTGTGGTGTGTTCAAGGACACTCAGGTCTCTGAAAAATAACATTTGGCTGCCAAAAAGCACTGAAATGATGAGTTCTGTTAGAAAAAAAACTCATCTGCACATAAAGCGGATCGAACCTGAATCAAAGTTAAAGAGTTTATTTAAATTACACTTTACAAAGTTCAAAAAAAAAAAAATTACACTTTACAAATTAAAGAGTTTCAGAGTTTCCGGATGAATTCTGCTCACAAAAAATCTCAGAAAAATCTGCTAAAACGTGAAAAACCAGCAGAAAAGACTTTAAATGCAGCAAACAGAATTCATCCAGAAACAAACTCAACCAGCAAAGGTCAGGGGTCAAAGGTCACACTGAGAGCAGCTCCTCAGACAGGAATCCAGCTTATAAAGGTCACTAAGAAGCTCAGAGCAGCAGACAGGAAGTTAAACTTTAAATGATCCACATGTGACGCCGCTTTGATTTTTCTCCCAGAATTCCACACGGGTCTCTATGGAGTTAGCAACGATAAACACAACGCTGACATCATGTCATGTGATCGACTTGTCACGTGTTTCCTGTCAGTAACGTGCAGCAACTTCCTGCCTGAGCTCAATGTTCTGCCGGCGTGCCGTGCACCCTGACGCGATACACGCACGTGTAGTCATGGTGACCCCAGTTAGACGAAACCTGGAACTCCACGATCTGGAACGCCGTGTCATTCTCCTCCTGCACGCGCACACACACACACACACACACACACACACANCACACACACACACACGCGACATAGATTTTTATTAAGAACATCAGAATTTTGTCGGATGTTGGTTTGCAGCGTTCCTGAACGGACGGGCTGAGCTGATTGGCTGACGGGCTGCTAGTGGGAGGAGACATGATGACAAGACATTCGGAGGAAAATCAGAGTTTATTTTGGGACACTGGAGACGTTTGGAGACGTTTTCGAACGTTGAACGTTTCTGGTTGGTGACAAACTCAGATTAATAATCAGAATAATTTCTGTGGAAAAATGAACTTTGACCTGTAGATCTGGAGGTCAGATCTTACCGTGATGGCGAAGGTCTGCAGAGACTCTCCGTCCGCCTCGTACGTGAAACTTCCCAGCAGCTTCCCGTCCCGCTGCCACTCGTCTTCCAGACCCTGAAAAACAGGAAGTCAGGCTGCAGCAGCAGAACGGCGTCAGCATGTCACGCGTGAGCGCACGCTTACGTATACAGAGAAGTCTCTGGGCGCGCTGGCGAGCTCGCCGCTGGGCGCCACGGCTTTGGGGATGTGCTCCAGCGAGACGGCGGTGGGCAGGATCCTCATGGAGAGCCGGATCCCCAGGAAACCCAGGGAGCCTCGGAACGCCCAGCAGTTTCCTGGATGGATGTCAGGCTGGAGAAAAGATTATTACTGATAATCAATAATCAATACCATTATTATAATTATTACTGATAATCAATAAATCTATATCATTCAATTAACTTTAATAATTATCATATTTTACAGAGCTTTATTTCTTAGTGTCATTTCCTCTTGTTTATATCAGCCTGTGTGTGTGTGTGTATACTGTACGTGTGTGTGTATACTGTATGTGTGTATACTGTACGTGTGTGTGTATACTGTATGTGTGTATACTGTACGTGTGTGTGTGTGTATACTGTATGTGTGTATACTGTACGTGTGTGTGTATACTGTACGTGTGTGTATACTGTACATGTGTGTGTATACTGTACGTGTGTGTGTATACTGTACGTGTGTATACTGTACGTGTGTGTGTATACTGTACGTGTGTGTATACTGTACGTGTGTGTATACTGTACATGTGTATACTGTACGTGTGTGTATACTGTACATGTGTGTGTATGTGTATACTGTACGTGTGTGTATACTGTACGTGTGTGTATGTGTATACTGTATGTGTGTATACTGTACGTGTGTGTGTGTATACTGTATGTGTGTATACTGTACGTGTGTGTGTGTGTGTGTATACTGCATGTGTGTATACTGTACGTGTGTGTGTGTGTGTGTATACTGCATGTGTGTATACTGTACGTGTGTGTGTGTGTGTATACTGTATGTGTGTATACTGTACGTGTGTGTGTGTTACCTGGATAACAGCTCGAGGAGACTGAGAGAAATACCAGAGAGGAATTCCAAACAGACTCATCAGCGCCGCCTTCGTCTCATACGTGTCAGAGCAGCGTGTGCTGAGGATGCTGCCCCCTGCAGGAGGACACACACGCACGCACATGCACACACACACACACTTGTCACCATGACCAGACCAAACGACAGCAGACACCTGCTCAGGTATGCAGACAGACCTGCGGACTCCAGCGCGTAGTCTGGCAGGCCGGTGCGATCCTCTGAGTAACGCCGCAGAGCGTCCGTCACCATCACACGCACTTCCTGTGATGAGAGAACAACAACAAACATCATCTCTACGATATGAAAACGTCCTGATGCCAGTGAACGCAGCACGAACTGCAGCTTTACACAAGAGAAGAAGAAGAAAAAATTACTCAAGTCAAACACAGAACATGTCTAACAGGAAGTATGTACCTCCGGGGTCACGGCGGCGTGCGGGAGCGTGTCCGTGCTGCTGTGCTGCTCCAGCTGCTGGCTGACGTTCTGCAGGATGCGACGCTCCAGCGAGGCCAGCGAGACCCGCAGGTCGCCGCCGCTCACGTAGCGCTCCGACAGCCACTGCAGGAGGGAGTCCGGCAGCGTGGCGGGATCCTCCAAAGCCTCTGTGCCCGTCATCAACTGGTTGCCGTAGAAACGGATCCGAAGCTCCTCCTGAACCTCAGCGGAAACCTGAGCAGAAAGCTGACAGGAAGTGGCGAGCTCAAACCAAACACCAACAAACCCCACAAACCAGCCTTTATTTTGAAAGTACCGTCTGACGGATGCGCTCCAGCTGTTCACGCTGATCCTGACACGCCGACGGTCCGTCCACTTCCTGTCTGACGCCCTGCAGAGCCGAGGCCGGCCGCTGCAATGCATCATGGGACTGATGGGCAGCCTGAGTGCTGGAGGAGGAAAACATACAACCGGCAGGAAAGATAGAAAAAAAAAACCTGACAAATATGAAAAGCTTTCCTTCTCCAGTCATTACTCAGGGGTTGACTGATAAGTTGTGAGCCTATCATACAAAGGTCAAACTGACCTCACACAGCTCCACACACACACACACACACAGAGAAAAGATTTTATCAAAAAAAAAAAAAATCCTCCACAGCTGAATGACATCATCACGGCGTTACCTGACAGGTGAAGGTGTGGCAGCGTCTCGTCTCTGCTGGTCCTCCTGAAGCAGAACGAAGACAGACGTCAGAGACAGAATGAGAAGGTGCGTTTTCTGAGACAGAAATGGACGGTTCCTACGTCTCTGGCGGCGAGTCTCTGCAGCCAGAGCTCCAGCTCCTCCAGACGAGACGTTTGGCTTCGCTGCTGCAGCAGAAGCTGCTGCTGGATCTGAAGCAAACCGGAAACAAACGTTAAAAAAAAACAAAACACAGCCTCTGCTAAAAGACAAAACTGCTCATTTTTCATGTTTGAGCCCAATACATACAACCTGCATACATGTTCAAAAACATCCTGCAGGAGTGGTAAATATTAGAATTGTCTTTCCTACCTTCCAGACTATCATTGGTATGACATAAGGAGAAGACGACTTTTACAGAGAAATTAAAATGGCTGTACCTTCATCATACGTGTTAACAGGTGAAATGTGAATTTGAAGGTGTTTTATCACCTGAATATTTGATTTTGAAAAATTAGGAGAATTCGCAAAATACTGGAAAACTAAAATATGGTTTTATATTTAGTAAATGGTTGTCAGTAATGTAACATATATGCAGGTAGTATTTATTAGTCTTAAACATGCAAAATCACCTGTATGCTCCTTTAATGTTCCCATAATTCCTGTTCAGTAAGTCACCTGCTCCCTGTGCAGCCGCTCCTCCTCCAGACGCTCCTTCAGCTCCGTCAGTTTCTGCTCCAGCAGGCTGGTCAGCGCAGGTCCAGGTCCAGGTCCAGGTGTGTCTGTGCGGTTCTGTGTGGGAAGGAGGTCCTGCTGGAGGTCCTGGCACATCAGCATCACCTCCCTGTGTCTCTGCTCGGCCTGCTGACCTCCTTCCTCCACGCGCTCCCACAGCACCGCCAGGCTCTGCTCCAGCTGCAGGATCTGCACCGCCTGATCAGACGCCTCCGACTCTTCCTGTCAACATCACCTTCATTTCTTTATTTATGTCACATCATGCTGTCAGACAACACGCAACACAACTTTATGACTGTAATCTTTACCTCTAGTGGGGCTCAGCTAGCTTGGCGTCGCTGTACTTTGACCTGAATCCTAACATTTAGCATGCTAAGCTACATACCGCTCACATGCTATGTTAGCATTCAGCTCAAAGTACAGCTGAGGCTGATGGGAATGTATAAATTCTGACCTGCTGCTGATGAAGTCATTGATCTGAAAAAGGTTTTTAACTCACAGGAAATGAGGCTCCGAAGCAAATTTCATGAAAAGTTTAGAACTTTTTCTCTGGATTAAAGAGTTAAACAGAGAGAAGCTACATCACGCCTGGAGCAGAAAGAATCTCAGTACCTGATCCTCGTTTTGGGTCTCAGCCAGCAGAGGAGGACCATGTGGAGGAGGAGGAGGAGGACCATGTGGAGGAGGAGGAGGACCGTGTGGAGAATCCATGAAGGTCTGCACGTCCTCATCATTCTCTGCAGGGACATTCATGGTGGACATGAAGGAGAAGATGGAGGAGAAGCCGGACAGGACAGAGACGGATGCCGTGCCGACGGCTGATTGGTCAGACTGAAGACCAGCTGGACTAAACCAGTACAGACCTGAAGGGACCAACAAGGACTGTTGTTAGAAACTGAAGAATCAGAACGTTTCATGTTTATTAAGTTGACTTTATTGGTGACAGAATGAATGCATAATGCTTTTATGATTAAGGGATAATTCAAGAGATAATGAAGAAATTTACTAAAATCACTAAGATGTTACTACATGTGGATGTTAGGTGGTTGCTAGTAAGGTGGTTGTAAGTTGGTTTGCTGGGTGGTTACTAAAGAATTACTAGGTTGTTTCAGGTTGGATGGTACAGGTGTTAGTAGTTGGGTTGCTATGGTGTTTCTGGGTGGTTGCTAGATTTTTTTCGTGAAGTTTCTGAGTGTTTCAGGGGTTTTGCTAGGTGGTTGCTGTATCACTGTGGGATCCATCGATCTGCTTTCAGCTGTTTGATGAGCATCTCAGTTCAAAGTGTGAAACTCCAACAAGGAAACACGAACATCGTTCACGTCTGCAGATTTTATAAACAGATGAAATAAACTCGACTCACTGAAGAGGAGGAGCAGCAGGAGGAGAAGCTGGAGTCTTTGGAAGAAAAACAGAAACACGTCTGAGTGGTGAGTTTGATACAGGAAATAAACCCATAACATGACAGGAAACAAACAACCCAGAGAAACTGAACAGGAAGAAACAGACTTACTGAGTCGAGAGGACTGTGCATCGTCTCCGTAACCACCTAAAGACATCAGCTGCTGCCCTGCCTGATGACACACACACACACACGGACTGAAATTTAAAGTCATTCACTGACTGAGGAGAGCAGAAGCAGAAGCGAGGGGAAACGCGTTACATGTTAGCCACCATGCATGCACACGCATCTTATGGATCCCACCATAGTTCTGCATGCAGAATGAAGCCCCGCCACACACGTGTGTTTGGCGGGCTAATCGCAGCACTTATGCTCAAAATCCTGGTGGGATCCAAGTTCACATCACTGAGGAGCGTTCGCCACGTTCACGCATCAAAACCCAGTTTCATCATAAAAAACACAAAGTTAGACGTCTGCACAAGACGATGAAACCCCAAATCCAAGCAGCATGCAGCGTCAGAGTCGGCGATGCTGGGTGGCAGGGAGAAGGATCACAGCAAAGCCTGGAGGAAGAGGAGGGCGGCTTTAAAAACAGGAAGTTGACCTGCGGAGTGGCCTGCGGCCTGTGCTGCAGAGAGAAGTTTCCGGGATAAAGGCCCAGCGGCTGAAGCTGCAGTCTGAGCCAGCAGCAACACACACCAGACTGAGGAGGGAGTCAGACCAGCATCAGTGACGCCATTAATCAACAGAAAATTCATGATTTTATAAAAATACACCCAGAGGCCGTAATGCTCAAAACACCAAAACCAAATCTGTTAGCAAGATGAAACCTGGAGGGACACGTTTGCTGTTTGTAGATGCTAACGGATGCTAACCAAAGACGTAAAGTGTTGACTGTTGGTTTATTCTTTAACCATTTTAGCACATCTTAGCCTGTCAGGCTACACTTTGAGCTGAATGCTAATATTGACAGTGCTATGCTAATGCTAGCATGCAGAGTTGAACAAGTTTACTTGTTATAATATTTACATCCAGTCTGTGTCAAAATCAAAAAGTGGACTAAGGCCCAGAGATGCTTTAAGTTGAATGCTAAACAAAAATGCTAATATGCTAACAGCAAGTTAAATTGTTTTTCACTGAGCGGGTCAAAAAGAGACTCCTTTATTTGATGACAAGAAAAAAGCTGACTTCCAGCAGCCCGAGCTTTAACTTTGAACAGAATAAATAAAGAATAAAATTAGAACGTGAATAGATGCTAATTAACATTGTTTCTGTCAGAAAACATCAGACTTCAGTTAACCTGTATAAACGGTCACACTCCACATCAGCGCCAAAATGTACGACACCACTGAGGCCCATGAGAATGAAGATGGAGCTGAAGATGAAGCTGGAGGTGAGGAAGAGGATGGAGATAAAGGTGAAACGACATTATTGGTCTCAGAGCAGCAGGAAATGCATGAAAACAAAAAGCTGCTAAAATGAGATTCAACTGAAGAATACTTCATTGTTGACTTTTTAATTTTACTGAGGAAGCATGTTTGAGTCTGTGTTACTGTGTCACATACAGATGAACTCTACAGGCTTTTCAGACGTTTACATGCATGTTAAAACTACGATTTTACTCAGATTAAGGTCATAAGTAGATTTTTATTTAGAGTCATGTAAACCATAATTAGACTGGTCCTCAAACTAGTTCGGTCTGGTATCCATGGAAACAGCGAACCAGCCAAATTTCTACCAAACCGTATGGAACCATTGAGCCTTTTCCACTGAAACGAGAACCAGACCAAACTGAAACTGGGTCCAGATCCAGTTCTACGTACTGACAGGAGAAACAGAACCCAAACCACCTCCGTCGCTATGACGACTGATGTCATCACAACTAACCATCAGGGGGCGGGGCTAGGTAGTCCAACACAACNCTATGACGACTGATGTCATCACAACTAACCATCAGGGGGCGGGGCTAGGTAGTCCAACACAACAAATCATGATGGAAAGCGAGTTGATGAGTTTTGTGGTATAATTTATTTCATTCCTTCAAGCTCTCGTTGAATTTCATCCTCCAACCAAATAACGATTAAAGCTCGTACCCCGTCATTCGACCATATAAGGATTAAAGCTCGTACCCCGTCATTCGACCATATAAGGATTAAAGCTCGTACCCCGTCATTCGACCATATAACGATTAAAGCTCGTACCCCGTCATTAGAACATATAAGGATTAAAGCTCGTACCCCGTCATTCGAACATATAAGGATTAAAGCTCGTACCCCGTCATTCGAACATATAAGGATTAAAGCTCGTACCCCGTCATTCGAACATATAAGGATTAAAGCTCGTACCCCGTCATTCGAACATATAAGGATTAAAGCTCGTACCCCGTCATTCGAACATATAAGGATTAAAGCTCGTACCCCGTCATTCGAACATATAAGGATTAAAGCTCGTACCCCGTCATTCGAACATATAAGGATTAAAGCTCGTACCCCGTCATTCGAACATATAAGGATTAAAGCTCGTACCCCGTCATTCGAACATATAAGGATTAAAGCTCGTACCCCGTCATTCGANTTTTTTTTTTTTTTTTTTTTTTTTTTTTTTTTTTTTTTTTTTTTTTTTTTTTTTTTTTTGTTGTTATCCTCTCTTTCTGGCGTTCTGAATGGGTCGCAGGAAAAACAAGCTGGCTAACGGTGATTGCAGCTGTTTCAGTGATGCCACGGTTTTTGCGATCAATCAGTGCTAAACAGTGCAGTAGCTCCGCCCCCAGGGTACCGTTTGGTCTGGTAAGTTCCACATGTTGAACTGGAACCGTAACGGTAGCCAATAGAAAATGCCACAGTTCGTGTTTTAAGTACCAAAGGTTGGGTGCTGCAGCCGTGGAAACAGGCCTTTAGTGTCACTAACGAAGTAACAGCAGAATCGTTTTGTTTTTTAGTAACAGGAAGTGGAAGTTAATCAGCGGAAACATCAAGATGGCGTCCAGCATAATTTCTGTTATCATCTTACTAAAAGAATTTACTTCTTACGGTTACATCAGCTAAACACACACATACTTCAACTTCTACGTTGCTTTTCACTTTGGTGGAGGTAGAATAAGACACACCCACTTATGATGTCGTCCTGATTCCACATTAAGGTCCTGCTATTTTCTGGTTCTGAACAGAAATCTCTTTTTTGGTTCCAGACTGTTTAATATTTGGTGAAAATGCTCAGAGCGGTTTGAACGGAAGTCGTTGGTAGAGATGAGAGCAGTGGCGTTCAGAAGCTTTAGGAGTCCAGACTTCCTGAACAGACCGATGGAAAACCGTGTGGCTTCCTCAGTAATACTCACACACAGATCCGTTTGGCTTCACGTCCGTCTGGCCGGTCGTGGAATCCTTCATGACTTGGCAGGAAGCAGGCTGAACTGAAACACAGACAAAGTCAACGACTCACCAAAAAAACCAACAGCCAGATTCTTCCTCACTTCCTTCCTGTGAGGATGAACGCTGAATCACGGTGAAAGGTAAGAAGAACGGAGGAGGAGGAGGAGGAGGNGGGGGGGGGGGTATTTGCATTTTGCCAAGGTAATAGCCAAAACAGATTTGAGGGAAAGTGAGCAGCAGGTTTGAGTGATGAAGTCTGACAGAAAATAATACAAACATAAACAAACTACGTCCAATAAACGAAGATGCAGGAAGTATTTCAGCGAGTTCTACATGACCCAAAGCATCATGGGAACTTTGTTCTGTCCAAAGAGACTTCAGAGCAGCTCCTGTAGTGCAGGTTTCTGATCTGCAGGTCGTTTGCTCTGGTCTGAATCAGAACTATTATAACAAAGCTGCGTTCAGTTTCACACAGGAAGTCAAAGAATTTAGCTTAATGATGATTTCTTTACTGATCAGAGACTGAAGACGGCAGCTTTCTGCAAAATAAACCAAAAGAAAGAGTAACTTTAACCAAACAACCGTCTGGATGTGAACGCAGGAAAGAGGAAACTGAAACGGAGAATCCTTCAGTCTGTGATAAAACGGTGTCTGCAGGTCACCAAAGTCCAGGTGTTCACCAGGAAACATGCAGGTGAAACACACAAAGTCCTCGTGAACATGAGGACGAGAACGTGAGCATGAGTAAACGTGTACTCTCAGAACATCTGACAGTTTAATGTTTTATAAAATAAAAAAGCTGAATGTCTGGACTGCTGCCCCCTGGTGGCCATCAGGTGATGGGCGGCGACACAAAGCAGCCGCTTTTCTCACTGTAGTTTGGTTTTTTTTTAAATCCTGTCAGGTAAAGATTCCGTCTTCCATCAACAAAAACAAACAACAAACAGTGTTTCACCTTAAAAATAAAGGTTTAAAGGTGAAAACTAAAGTACACGTGTACAGACAACCGTCAGCGTTCTCGTCCGGCTCTGTACCTCCATCATGAGCAGCGTTAGAGTTTCTCCAGCTGTTCCAGCTGTGCAGGACGACCTGAGGGGCGGAGCTCTGACACACCTGAGTCACTACACACACTAAACAAGCTGCAGCCGTCCTGACGCACAGCAGACAGCAGCCCAACACACACCTCAGCACGTCTGCAATCACAAACACACGGAGCTCCGGTGACTCCGCCTTCTGCAGCATGTTTCTGATGTAAACAGAAATGTAGGTAACGTCTTTAGCAGAGTTTTAAAAAAAACAGAAAAAATTCATTTTCTCCATCAAATCATTTCATTATCTCAGCCAGGAACGCTGTTTTTATCTGCAAGGTTTAAATTTAAAAAGCAGCTATCAGATTTCAATGAAATTGTGTTTTGGTGGAACTCTGGTTTCACGTCGAGGCAGATCAGATTCAGCTTTGCAGACAGGACGTTTGTCCTTCTGGAAAACTAAGACACCAATCTGAACAAAACCATCAGCAGCTTCAGACGAACCCAGATCCAGATCCTGATCTGGGTCAGAGGTCACATTTATGGCATCGCTGTGCAAGGTTAGAGAGGGGGTTACGGTCAAAGTTTTTAAAAGTTTTGTCTTATTATATTCATATTATTCACTGATTGATGTATGCTTTGTATTTTCTAAATAAAGATTATAAACTGTAGTTAAAGTAATTATCTAAGAATTTTCCATTTTATTCTAAGAAGAGTTTTTATTTTAACAGCCTCAAAGATGTAAAAGTAACAGGAAGTGTGTGCCTAGGGTTAGGGTTAAAGGTTAACCTGAACTCAAGCAAAATAACATTTCCTAAGCAGTAAAAATTTCCTTATTGCTTAAACTTTATTCTGACGACTAGAACAGCCGTCACCAAAGAAGAAGAATAGCTGTGGTCAGACAGATCATATCACAGCTGTGCAGGAAGTAGGAAGAAGACTGAGATGAGTATTCTTCATCCTAGCCTGAGTTTAACAGGTTAGAATTCTACGTCGTCGGTCTAAACGCCGTAGAGCGAGGCCAGCCTTGTTGAAGGTTCTGAGTAACGACATGAAGAACGCAGAAACACGCTGCTGGTAGTTTTTATAAGTAGACGTGGTTTCTGACCTGTTCTGGTTTTGCGGTTTCGGTCCCTGCAGTAGATGGTTGAGGCTCCCGGGTTTCTGGCGTGTTTGGAGGAGGAGGAAGAGGAGGAGGAGGAGGAGGAGGAGGCGGGGCCGTACAGAGACTCTGTCCGCCGCTCGCAGTCCATGCAGTAATTCAGCGTGGGAGGCTGCGAGTGGGCGGAGTCTTTGTGACAGTGCTCATCTCCCTGACCAACCAGAGTGCTGTTCATGATGCTTTCTGGAAAACTCACAGTAAAACAACAATAAACACGTCACATACATGTCACATGAATAAACATACAAGTTACACATTTAACAGCAGCAGAACTCGACTGACACGCCAACAACATATCAGCTAAACACACATATGTAAAATAAATCTCCAGTCACCAGCATAAAAACAGTAAAATTAAAAAAAAAAAAAAGTCAAATCTACTTTGAGTAAAAAGTGAAATTATAACAATCATTAACATGTTTATGATAAGAAAATATCAGCTGGGAAAATAAGTCTGAGGTTTTCATCATAATTCTGGTTAAAAGTGAATCTGATGTTTTATTTTGTGATAATTTCTCAGCAAGTCAATATTAATATTATCAATAATATCAATATCAATATCACCAGCAGATTTATCTGTGTATGTTAGTAATAAATCAAACATGCAGTTTGTTTCCTGAACTGACCTTTAGGATCAATATCCTGATCCAAACCTGATCAGAGGAGGAGGAGGAGGAGGAGATATCAAACACAGTTCTGCTCATGATAAAATATGTTTCTCCATCATCAGAACATACTACATAGATTTTCATAGCTGATGACATCATTATACACGTCTGCAGAGCCTCATTATAAAAAGGAGCATAACGGTGGTTTTGCACATTTGAGCCCAATGAATACTACACGCATGTTATGTTGCTGCCAGCCATTTGCCAAAACATACGACTGGAGGATAAATATTAGAATTGTTTTTCCTACTTTCCAGACTGATGTTGATTTCAGTTCTTTGTACGTATAAAAATCAACGTGTCGAGACGTGAAACGTGCTGCGATAAATAATCATCACAGAGAAAAACGTTGTTCTTATTTAATTTTTGTGATTCAGTAAAAACTCAGAGTTTCACCTTTCATCTGCCGCAAAATCCGTTTTTATGCTTTCCACGCTAAATAAATAAGTCACTTAGAGACACACCCCAGAGGCCGTGCACCACAGTGGTGTCGTGCACGGCGGTGTTGTCGTGCACGGACGAGTGGTCGAGCATGGAGGAGAGCAGTGAGGCGTCTGAAGCGACGCTGTTGCTGTCATGGAGAGAACTCTGCTGATGAGGAGTCAGGAGGAGGAGCGACTCAGGGAAGGAGTGATGCTGAGAACGACAAGACCTGCAGGAGAGAGAGAGAGACCATCAGAGAGAGAGAGAGAGAGAGAGAGAGAGAGAGAGAGAGAGCTTCTGAATGATGATGTGATGAAGCTGACCTGGCGTTTTTCCGGATGGTTCTTCCCAGGCTGAAGGAGGCGCTGCAGGTCGGAACGCCGCGGTCCAGCAGACCTTCCTCTCCAAAGGAAGGAGCGGCGTGGAGACGAAGGCTGCGTCTGGACATGACCGCAGGTCTGAGAACCCAAACCTGCCGCTCCAAGTCTGATGCCGGCGAGGAGGAGGAGGAGTAACTGGAGCTGCATGAGGAAGAGATGAAGAGAGAGGGGAAAAATGACAGGAAGAAAAGAGATGGAAGGGGAGAGGACAGAAAATATAATAAATGTAATATGACGCCCTCTGGTGGAAATAATAAAACACTGAAAGAACAAGTTAATGAATAAGTTGATCAACAGAGAATTAATCAATCATAATTTAAATATTTAGAGTTCCAGAGTTTTCTAAGGCTTTGCTGAAATCCATGACTGAGATGGTTTGACCTGGTTTGACCTCTCAGACCTTCACAAACACGGAAAACACAGAAGCCGTTTGGCCTCAGACAAGCTCAGAAATTATCAATCAACTCCTGTACTGATCAATCAAGTCTTGAAAAAATGCTCTAACACCAAAACACAAATACACACAAACACACAAATACCTGAATCCTCATCAAGCTCACAACTCACAACCGCAACATGACCTGCAACAACACACTAACACACTACTACACACAACAGAGCAGAAGAAAGTGAGTTTACACACAGGTTAGTCCAGCCCCAACTCTGCAGATACACCTCCTCCTCACAGACGCTCATTACGCAGAACACACACATAAACACACACAAAGTCGACTGATCCACAAACACCAAAGAAACTGGAGGCAGCAGTTCAGGTTCACCTCACATGACCTGCTGAGCACTTCCTGTTAGCAACGCAAGTCAAGCAGCTGATTAACACACACACACACACACACACACACACACACACACACACACATTGTTTCAGGCTGTAAGTTCATCCATTAAATAAAATAATAATAGTAAGGAAATAAAAGTACTTTTTGCAAAAATGATACAGCAATAAAAAAAAAAATAGATGACAACAAAATGACTATTTAGTTTTTGTCTCATAAGTATTTTTTTTTTAGAAAATGTTCAGTTTTGAGTTTTTAAAAGTTTAGGTTTGTGGATGTGAATTTACTGATTTATTTTCTGATTTGAATCATATCAGGCCACTTCAGTCCATAAACTCAGAGTTTTAACATCACAAACAGCCTGAGCTGCTGTTTAATAACATTTTCCTGTTGGTAATTTTTGCACATCCACCCAAAAAATTAATATACAGTAAAAAATAAAAATAAAAAACTTTAACAAACCACAGAAATCAGCGTAAGTCTATTCAACTGCAGCATTAGAAGGGCTGTCGACTCTCAGCCAATCAGCGTGCAGAGTGGACGTCGAGGGGCCAATCAAATCTGTGATGGGCGGGGTCCCGCGAAAAACGAGCTGTGAGCTTGTTCACTTTAGCTTTCAAGCTATCTTTACAAAATTACAGAAGAAAACACCAAGTGTAACTTACACCCACAGCAGAACACACACGAACACACACGAAGCGCAGGATTCTTCCGAAAAATCCTTCACACTTTACAGGAAAACTGTTGGCGTCTGCCGGTTGGCTGATGCTAGGTAGCTAGCTAAGCAAACCACCAACAACGGACTTCAATGTTCCCGTTAACACCGCAACGAAACAAAAAAACGTTGTTGTCTTCCACACAGATGTAATTTCCGAAGACAACATCTAATAAACGAAGAATGACATTGAGCAAACCACAAAACAAACCGGTAAATATGCGTCGGACAGAGAAGGCAGCTCCTAGCTTGATTCCTCCAGGCTTTATACAGGCTGATTATCGCCCCCCTGTGGTGGGAGTCAGAAATGACTCCGGCGGAAACACTGCCAAAGATAAAACATTTTTTATAAGATAAGTTACCTGACAAAATCAACGATACAAAATTAAAATATACATAAACAGAGAACAAACTGAAAGAAATCTTAGCGTCTTACCTAGAGTTCACATTTACAAGAGCATTCACAAACGTAAAAAAAACTGTTGTATTCATTTTTTATGTTTACTGCATTCAAACAGACTCTGACAGTAAAAGATGTCGATACACGAAGCCGGATGTTGGCAAAGGCAAACCATCACCTTCATCGACGTAAAGAACGGATTTCAAAATTTAAATTAAATAAATCTGCTACTAATGCTACTTCGGTGACTATTTTATATCGTAAAATTGAAAACTTCACCTGGAACAACAATGCAGGTAGAAATGGCAGAAATGCTCTTTCAATATCAAAAAATGCAGTTATATTTTATTTAGTGTAAACAAGAATTATTCGTTAAATCTATTCTTATCCTACCTCAGCCTCAAACTGCAAAATTTCTGGGAGTTTTTTTTTTTGTTTTGGTCAAACGGCTGTTCCACACTCCAGTCCAGATGGTGGCGGTAATGCCCCAATAAGCTGGCTTATCAAAAACAAAGAACACGAAGAAGAAGTAGCAGCAGAAGAAGAAGAAGAAGAAGAAGAAGAAACAGAAGAAGCATCTCGTACCACGTGTTTTGGATTCAGAGCTAAAGAAAACAGGTTTGGATCATCTACATTTTCTGAATATCGGTATTGAAACGTTTATGTTCTTGTATTATTAAATATATCTTTTTATGGATTGAACTTGTAGTAGTTACGTGTCTTAGTTAACACCGTTTAGCAGTAACGTTACCATAACACTCTATTAACTAGTTAATTACTTAGTGGAAATAATATATTAAAACCACGTTATCTTCTTCTTCTTTTCCTTTGGGCTTTCCCTTCAGGGGTCACCACAGCGAATCATCTGCCTCCATCTAACCCTATCCTCTGCCTCCTCTTCTCTCACACCAACTAACTTCATGTCCTCTTTCACTACATCCATAAATCTCCTCTTTGGTCTTCCTCTAGGCCTCCTGCCTGGCAGTTCCAACCTCAGCATCCTTCTACCGATATGTTCACTATCCCTCCTCTGTACATGTCCAAACCATCTCAGTCTGGCCTCTCTGACTTTATCTCCAAAACATCTAACATGCGCTGTCCCTCTGATGTACTCGTTCCTGATCCTATCCATCCTCGTCACTCCCAAAGAGAACCTCAGCATTTTAGTCTCTGCTACCTCTAGCTCTGCCTCCTGTCTTTTCCTCAGTGCCACTGTCTCTAAGCCATACAACATCGCTGGTCTCACCACCGTTTTGTACACCTTTCCTTTCATTCTTGCCGAGACTCTTTTGTCACACATCACACCTGACACTTTTCTCCACCCATTCCAACCTGCTTGCACACGTTATTAAAACCACGTTATAAATACATTTATTATAGGTACGACAAAATACTTCTGGCCGAATACAGCAAAGAGTAAACTTATGAATTTATGGAGTTTGGTGACACGTTAGTTCAACTTTTACTCTCACAGTATTTTATCTAAAGTTTAATTTATTAACGTAAAAGTTTAAATTCTATAGAGAATTTGGCTTATTGACTCTCGTGTGTGTGTGTGTGTGTGTGTGTGTGTGTGTATGTATGTATGTANGCGCCTGCCTGTGTGTATATATTTGTACATCTGTGTGTGTATGTTTGTGTGTGTATGTATGTACTTTGTGTGTGTGTGTATGTATGTGTGTATGTGTGTGTGCGTGTGTGTGTCAGCAGCATCATGACGTCTCTGGCTCAGCAGCTGAAGAGACTCGCTCTGCCTCAGAGCGACCCTGACCTGCTGACACGCAGAGAGGTCGCCTCGCTGCTCTTTGACCCCAAAGATGCTGCTGCCATGGACAGGAGCACCTTCTACGCCCTCGGTACGTCCCACTAAACCACGCCTAAACTCCACCCACATAACAACCAAACCCCGCCCACCACCACTCCTACATTTTCACCTCTGGGAAACTGCTGGTGATGTTTCTGTGATAAAGCGAGCTCTCTGCTGCCCCCTGCAGGCTGCACAGGGCTGGAGGAGCTGCTGGGAATCGAACCTGCGTTCTTGGAGTTTCAGGACACTCTGTTCAGTCCGGCCGCGCTCACGCTGGAACGCAGCGTCCAGTCCAAAGAAATCAACAGGAAGCTGGATGCTGGCATCTCGCTCTTCCTCGCTCGCCTCTGCCCGTACTTCCTGCTCAGACCCGCGCACAAGTGCATGGAGTGGCTGGTGCACCGGTACGACGCACGCTGATGTTAGATTTTTCCTGCATTTTACCAGAAACAGCTTTTAATTAACGGCAGCATGACACATTTTTGGCTGTGATAATCTGAACATAAGGAACGTAACATGTATGAAAATTAAATATATTAGGCTCAAACATGTAAAATGGGTGGAATGGTCCTTTANGTAACATGTATGAAAATTAAATATATTAGGCTCAAACATGTAAAATGGGTGGAATGGTCCTTTAAGCGGCTTCTTAAAACATTTTTATGTTTTCTCTTGGTAGACGCTGTATAAATAAACTTTACCTAACGTGACGTCAAATTTAGGATGTGAAAATGTTGACACTGTTTAGCACAAAATAAATGTCATGTCTTTGTGTGTGTGTGCGTGCATGTGTGCGTGCGTGTGTGTGTGTGTAGTTTCCACATTCACCTGTATAACGCTGACAGTCTGCTGGCCTGCGTTCTGCCGTATCACGACACCAACATGTTCGTCAAAGTTCTGCAGCTCCTCAAAATCAGAGACGCCACCAACCGCTGGAACTGGCTGCACTGCCTGCAGGTTAGCGCGTGTGCGTTTGTGTGTGTGTGTGTGTGTGTGTGTGTGTGTGTTGCATGCTGAACAAACAGGAAACACAAATTTCTGTCTTCACCTTCAGATCTTCTGCACCGACGTTCAGTTTGTGAATCTTTGTCTTCTTAAGTAGACAGCAGATATGATTAATGAATCATATATTCACATTGGTGCTGCTCAGGCTAAGCTAAATGTGGCTAAGCTAAATGTGGCTGAGCTAAATGTGGCTGAGCTAAATGTGGCTGAGCTAAATGTGGCTGAGCTAAATGTGGCTGAGCTAAATGTGGCTGAGCTAAATGTGGCTGAGCTAAATGTGGCTGAGCTAAATGTGGCTGAGCTAAATGTGGCTGAGCTAAATGTGGCTGAGCTAAATGTGGCTGAGCTAAATGTGGCTGAGCTAAATGTGGCTGAGCTAAATGTGGCTGAGCTAAATGTGGCTGAGCTAAATGTGGCTGAGCTAAATGTGGCTGAGCTAAATGTGGCTGAGCTAAATGTGGCTGAGCTAAATGTGGCTGAGCTAAATGTGGCTGAGCTAAATGTGGCTGAGCTAAATGTGGCTGAGCTAAATGTGGCTGAGCTAAATGTGGCTGAGCTAAATGTGGCTGAGCTAAATGTGGCTGAGCTAAATGTGGCTGAGCTAAATGTGGCTGAGCTAAATGTGGCTAAGCTAAATGTGGTTGAGCTAAATGTGGCTAAGCTAAATGTGGCTGAGCTAAATGTGGTTGAGCTAAATGTGGCTGAGCTAAATGTGGCTAAGCTAAAATTGGCTCGCTCAGCTGTTATTTGATAAAAATAACAGGACAACTAGATTATTTACGCTTTGTAAAATGGTTGTCATGTGACGTAATGTGCATGTATGTGGGTTGTATGTGTTGGGCTGAAACATGTAAAATCACCGGTATGCTCCTTTATGATGTCGTTGCAGAAAGCAGGAGTCCCGCTGGCCAGAGGAGCGCTGGTCGCTCGCTGCTACACGGACCTGAGCTTCATGGACTTCATCTGCAGCATCGTCACCGACTCCATCCAGGTCAGAACGCCGCTGTGCGTGTGCATATGTACATGTGTGTGAGAAAACATCACGGCAAACACCTGATGGTTCTTTGCAGGCGTACGCGGAACACTCAGGAACCTGCTCGCAGCTCAGAGTGATCTTCTCCTTCTACGCCTCCACCGTCGTCTCGGCGCTGGACGCCGTCGACAGAGTGTCAGACGCCATCGTCGCCAAGCTGCTGCCATACGTTCAGAGGGTAACGCATCACGCAGCATCCTCCACCACAACGCCGTTCAAAGCCGGAACTTTCTCACGTCGTGACGCGTCTCTTTGTCTCTGCAGGGCCTGAAGTCGTCTCTGATGGACTACAAAGCCGCCGCCTACATGCTGGTGTGTCAGCTGGCGGTGAAGGTGGCGATGGAGTCCAGCCTGGTCGACACGCTTGCCGTGCACGTCAGCAAGTCGCTGCTCAAACAGCCCGTGCTGGCGAAGGAGGGTCTGGGCTGCCTCGTCGTGCTGCTGCAGAACCAGAAGGACGGAGCCGTCGGGCCCAGGTAGGCGGCCGCTCAGAGGGGCGGAGCCATCTTTAACGAGAACGGCAGGGCATAAGCAGCGGATGTAACAGATGACACGCTAACAGATGACACGCTAACAGATAACACGCTTCATCATTTTTGCAGCGTTCTCCTCGCCATCCGCACTCACGACAGAAATGCGTAGCATATGAAAGCAGCATCAGTGCTGCTTGGAGTCATGTGACCTGTGTGACCTTTGACCTGTGTGTGTGTTACAGAGCTTTCACACATCTGTGCTCCGTGTCGTCTCTGGTGGCGACCCTGCAGGCGATGGCGGCGGTTCACGACGTCAGTCCTCTGGTTGGTTACCTGCTGCCTCACCTGGTCCGTGCTGTGTTCAGGGACCTCTCCGGTCAGAAAACACTTCGGAATATTCCTGGAATGATTCTGCAAATTCCGGTCTAATTCCTGACAGCGCTCTTCTCGGCTCCTCATATCGTTGTTTTGGCGTGTTTTGTGTTTCAGACGAGTCAGAGGAGGACGTTCACGTCGGCATGTTGGAGTCGATCCTGCAGTCGCTTCCTCTGAGCGGCGGCCTGGACGCCACGCTGGCCCGGTAAAAACACCACGTTCATCATCTGGTCACATCCCAAAGCTAACAAATCATTTATAATTTTAAAAAAGAGCGGGAAACTGCTGCTGGCTGCTGATTGGTTAGAAATTCGAGCGTGCGTGTGCGTGTTTCTCCTGCAGGTTGCTGCTGGATGAGTTTCTGAGCCAGCCTTCGTCCCCTGAACGCATCAGCAGCATCAGTCAGCGCGTGTCGCCTTTAGTCCGACTGTTTGAGGCCAAGTAAGTCAAAGTGTTTTCCTGTGAAACGCGTCACGCCTGCTTTACGCTCAACACGGAACGTGGAACGTGACGTTGCTGCGGCTAAAACAGCCGGTCGTGGCGTTTGTGGCGTTCATTTTGAGGTTCATGTGGTTGCACGCCTCTTGGATTGGCGAGTGAAGAGGTATTTCCTGTGGGTTTGTTTTCCTGTTTGGTGGCGGTTAAGATCGGCTTTATGCTTCACATCAAACGTCCCAGCGTGAAAGAGCCTGAAGCATGAACGCCACAACACGTTTCACAGCCGCCGCCATCCACATCTACGCCACGCTTAAACCAGGCTGTGTGTGTGTGTGTGCATGTGTGTTTTAACGTGGTCATGCGTGTTTTAATGTGTCCGTGTTCTCAGGTACCGTGCAGTTCTGGACGTTGTTCTTTCTGCTCGTGTGATGGACGTCAGCAGCTCAGAGCAGAAACGACTCTTCCATCACTTCCTGTCTCTGTCCACAAGCAGCGGAAAATATCAGGTACGCACGCGTGTGTGTGTGTGTGTGTGTGTGTGTGTGTGTGCATACGGGTCATTCTGAGTTCAGCTCCTAATACACGCTAAAGGAGTGCCCGTGTGAAAGGGCGTGGCGAGGAGCGGCGTTCTGCAGCAGGACTTCCTGTCTGACTCTGTTTGTAGATCCTGGGCGACTCGGACACATCGCTGTTCCTCGCGCTGAAACACCCGCTGCCCTCCGTCAGAGTCTCGGCCGTGCAGCATCTCGCCGCCGTGGTCACGTCTGCTCAGGTATGTCAGCGAACCCCTCGCCTGTCTGCAGCTCCTGATTGGCTGAGAGGTTTGATGGGTGGAATCTGGTTTCAGCAGCAGCAGCAGCGATTGGACGGAGACTTCCTGACGGCGGCGGTTTTGGACGGACTGAAGGACGACGTTCCTGAGGTCGTTGCTGCTGCTGTCGCGGCGCTGCAGGTCAGTGAAGTCACCAGGTCACCTGAGGACAGGTGTGGAGAAAAAGGCTCAGATGTGTTCTGATATGAAGGCCTCTGATGATGTCGTGTTGTTGTTGTTTAGGTGTTGGTTGATCGTCTGGACCCTGAACACACCGTGACAGGTTTACTGTCACTGCTGTACAGAACACATCTGTCCATGACTGAGCAATGGTCAGTGAAGTACACACACACACACACACACACACACACACACGCACACGTACACACACATGCGTACACACACACGTGCGCGCACATATACACACGTTAATCATTCTAACGTGTAATTTGTGGTTATTTTTTATAAACGCCGTTTTAAACGCCGTCTGATCGTTTTCGTTTCTACTCACCGATGACGCCATTTCCTGCAGGCTGCCGGTGCTGACGGACGCCGTGCGTTTACTGTCGGACCCTTGGCTGGTGAAGGAGGGGGCGGAGCTTAGCCACAAGGCGGGCTGGAGGCTGCTGCCCTTCCTGGTGATAACTTCGGCTCGTCGGGACTCCNTTAGCCACAAGGCGGGCTGGAGGCTGCTGCCCTTCCTGGTGATAACTTCGGCTCGTCGGGACTCCGCCCAGCTCCATCTGGCGTCCTGCATCGCCGGGTCCGACGCCGTTGCCCAGCACCCGCTCACGCTGGGCTGGGCTCACGGTAAAATCATGTGACCCGTAAATAACAGCTGTTTGCTCTGACAGGAAACAGCGTAATATTTAGTAAAATCTGGAAACAGGAAGTTTAATTTGAATCAGAGCAGGAACGCCATGATGACGTAACGTTCTGACTAAGCGTGTTTGTGGCGTGTTTGTGGTCTCAGAGCTGGACCAGTTGCAGCCCGGATCCTCAGACGCAGACTTCCTGCGTTTGGCTAACCGGCGTCTGATCTCCACTCTGAGCAGGAACTTGTCCAACATGGAGCACTTCGCCAAACGAGACGCGGTGAGTCTTAAACGTAAACCGTGTCAGCCGACTTTTCTGCCCTACTTGTTGCGTTTTGTGATGCATGCTGAGCGCCGCGGCGTTTCCTCTCGTTTGCGGTCGTAGCTGGAGAAGATGGCGGCGCTGCTGGAGCAGCGGCGAGGTTCCAGCATCAGAGAGAAGGCGTTCTTCCTGGTCATGACGCAGGCGCTGCTGCAGGGCCTGGCAGAGCTGAGCGAGACGCAGCACCTCCTCACCGCTCAGAGAATCTACGTGCTGCTGGAGCGCCACCTGCTGGACGTCAGCACGGATGCCACGCAGGTCAGTCAGACGGAACGGCGAATCTGTTAAAATCCACGAGTAAACTTCCTGTTAAGCTGAATATATTAGGCTCAAACATGCTAAATGGGCAGAATGGTCCTTTAATGTAAATGAATTGATTTCCCAGTTGTTAACGTGTGTCTGTTTTGTGTGTGTGCTTTAACAGGACATTGATGGACAGGTGTCTGGCCCCGCCTCCTTCTCTGAAGCTCTGGCTCACTTCCTGTTGAGGGCGGAGCAACATCCAGGGGAGAAGCTGCAGGTGGAGTTCAGCCACGTTCTGATGTTGCTGCTCCGAGACTTCGTCTGCTATCTCAAGTGTCACGACTCGTCCTTCAAAGGTAAAACCAGGTGTGTCTCCGTGGACACACACTTCCTGTTTCTGATGCTCCCGCACAAGAAGACACGTTTTAATTTTGCGATAAAAGGCGTTTTCTCCTTGGGACTATAATTCCTGGCGGAGAAATGCGTTTCCTGTGTAGCTCGGTGCTGACGGCGTTTCTCTGCCAGGTGAGGTGTGGTGGAACCCGGAGAAACTGGACACCAACACCTGCTGTTACCTGGGTCTGATCTGCCGACTCTTCTGCGTCTGCGTCAGCAGGGCGGGGCCTGGGCCGCTGAGCCGCCGCTTCAGAGACACCGTGAAGCTGCTGGTCCAGGTACGCTCCGCCCATTTATTCCGTCGTCAGGCTGTTCTCAGGCTAACATGTCGTCGCTTCCTGCAGGTTCACCTGTGTGAGCGCACGGCGCTCTTTAAGTTCCTGTGTGTGCTGTGGGGATACAGCGGTAACCATGGAGACCAGCTGGATATCAAGGTCAGCGCCGTGCTGCAGACTCAGGTGCTGTACGTGGGCGGAGCTCTGCTCAGAGACCAACCAGCCGACTTCCTGCAAGAGCTGACAGGACGAAACTCACCTGGTAAATAAAACGTCATTTAACCTGTTTACCTGAAGTGACCAGAAATACCATGAAACTCTCTCTCTCTCTCTCTCTC